>JAWQFJ010000419.1:40706-88206 GCA_034096865.1 Theodoxus fluviatilis
CTCTCCCCATTCCTGCCACCCCTATCCCCTTCCGTCTTCCCCCATCTCACTGTTGTATGCGCCTGCTTCTCTCTCTCTTCCCCCACCCCCCTGTTGTTTTACAACCCCCCACCCCCACCCCCGCTCTCATCCCTCTGTTGTCAGTGCCACCGCTCTCTTTCCCCACCACCCTCTTGTCTGTGCCACCCTTCTCTCTCGGTTCCCCCACCCTCCAGGTTGTGTCACCCCCTTCTCTCTTCGCCCACCCTCCTGTTGTCTGTGCCACCCTCCCTCTCTCTTCCCCCACCCCACCCTGTTGTCTGTGCCCCCCCCCCCCCCTTTCCCTGCTGTTGTCTATGCCACCCCCGCTCTCTTCCCCCACCCCCCTGTTTGTGCCACCCCCTCTCTTCCCCCACCCCCCTGTTGTCTGTGCCACCCGTTGTCTGTGCCAACCCCTCTCTCTCTCTTCCCCCACCCCCTTGTTGTCTGTGCCACCCCCTCTCTCTTCCCCCACCCCCCTTTTGTCTGTGCCACCCCTCTCCCCCCCCCCCCTCTGTTGTCTGTGCCCCCCCCCCCCCCTGCTGTTGTCTATGCCACCCCCGCTCTCTTCCCCCACCCCCCTGTTTGTGCCACCCCGTCTCTTCCCCCACCCCCCTGTTGTCTGTGCCACCCGTTGTCTGTGCCACCCTCTCTGTCTCTCTCTTCCCCCTTGTTGTCTGTGCCACCCCCCCTCTCTCTCTCCCCTGTTGTATGTGCCACTCCCCCCCCTCTCTCTTCCCTGTTGTATGTGCCAACCCCCCGCCCCCCCCTCTCCCCTGTTGTATGTGCCACCCTCTCTCTCCTTCCCCTTGTTGTCTGTGCCACCTCCCCTCTCTCTCCCCTGTTGTATATGCCCCCCCACCCCCCCCCCCACCCCCCCAGCCTCTCCCCTGTTGTATGTGCCACCCCCTCTCTCCCTTGTTGTATGTGCCGACCCCCCTCTCTTCCCCCACCCCTTTGTTGTCTGTGCCACCCCTCTCTCTTCTCCCCATCCCAGTTTTGTCTGTGCCACCCCCACCCCACATCCCCAACCCCCTGTTGTCTGTGTATACCCCCTCTCTTTTTACCCATCTTCCTGTTGTTTTAGTTGCAGACAGCTGGTCTGTGTTGATGCAACTTCTTGCCTTGTCTGGTCTGCCTTGTCTTGTCTTGCCAGTCTCCTCTTTTGTGTTCCCCTTGTGTCTGTGGGGCCATCTCTAAGGGGGCCAGTATCTATCTTTTCTCTCACTCTCCTCCACTGTATGCAGTGCTGCAACTCATCCCACAGTTTCTATCTTTTCTCTCACTCTCCTCCACTGTATGCAGTGCTGCAACTCATCTCCCAGTCTCTCTTTTCTCTCACTCTCCCCCAATGTATGCAGTGCTGCCATTCATCCCACAGTTTCTATCTTTTCTCTCACTCTCCCCCACTGTATGCAGTGCTGCAACTCATCCCACAGTTTCTCTCTTTTCTCTCACTCTCCCCCACTGTATGCAGTGCTGCAACTCATCCCACAGTTTCTATCTTTTCTCTCACTCTCCTCCACTGTATGCAGTGCTGCAACGCATCCCACAGTAGATCTATCTTTTCTCTCACTCTCCTCCACTGTATGCAGTGCTGCAACTCATCCCACAGTTTCTATCTTTTCTCTCACTCTCCTCTACTGTATGCAGTGCTGCAACTCATCCCACAGTCTCTCTTTTCTCTCACTCTCCCCCACTGTATGCAGTGCTGCCATTCATCCCACATTCTCTCTTTTCTCTCACTCTCTCTCTCATTGTATGCAGTGCTGCCATTCATCCCACAGTCTCTCTTTTCTCTCACTCTCCCCCACTGTATGCAGTGCTGCTACTTTTCTGTGGTTTCTGTTTTTTTCTTTCAGTTTTTTCATTCTGCTGTGCTGCTAATTGTCCAAATTTTCTTTCTTTTCTTTCACTATAGTTCCAGTTTTCCCTCAAAGTCTGCAGTGTTGTTTCTCGTCCCAAGTGTCTATCTTTTATTACACTTTCCCCCCTGCCTGCAGTCACTCCCAGCGTGACTTACTTGTCCCCGGCTACCATGTCGTCTCTATATTTCTACCATGTCGTCTCTCTATATTTTCTACCATGTCGTCTCTCTATATTTCTACCATGTCGTCTCTCTATATTTCTACCATGTCGTCTCTATATTTCTACCATGTTGTCTCTCAATATTTTGTACCATGTCATCTCTATATTTTCTACCATGTCATCTCTCTATATTTTCTACCATGTCGTCTCTCTATATTTCTTCCATATTTTCTCTCCATATTTCTGCCATGTTGTCTCTCCATATTTCTCCCCCTGTGGGATGGGGGTCAGAATAGACCCACCGCGTCACCCTACATGATTCATAAGAGGCGAATAACTAGGGACACCGTTACTTGATAAATTTACGTTTGCTCTAAACTGTTCTAGTGATTTTCGTGCTTAATAGCCTACAAAGGCTGATAGGCCGTAAAACACTATCCATCCATTTCCGTACTACCATGTTGTCTCTCATTATATCTCCATGTCCCCTCTCTCTGCAGTCTCCCCCGACGTGCCGCCACCCGCCGCAGCGGCGCGAGGAGGGCGAGGTCCCGGGTCATCTCGAGCTGGGATGGGTCAGTGTCTCCTCCTTCTCTCCATCCTCTTTCACCCTTCCATTTCATGTATGAGATTGATGGACAGACGGACATAGATGGACTGACAGAGGGACGGATGAACGGGCAGACATATTTACAGATGGGCAGACCGACAGATGTATGGGCAGACAGTTGGACAGATGGATGGGCAGACAGATGGATGGGCAGATAGACCGACAGACGGACAGATGGATGGGCAGACAGATGGACAGATGGATGGGAAGACATACATATATATGGGCAGACAGATGGATGGGCAGACAGACGGACAGATGGATGGGCAGACAAATGGACAGATGGATGGGCAGATAGACGGGCAGATGTATGGGTAGACAGACGGACAGACGGATGGGCAGACAGACAGATATATGGGCAGACAGATAGACAGATGGTCAGATGGATGGACGAACATACATTATATGTGATTTAAGCCTAGATGCATGGACTGATTGACAGGCGGACGGACAGAGACACGGGCGCACAGAAATGGACACACACACACACACACACACACACACACACACACACACACACACACACACACATTAGACGGATGGACAGACATACAAGGCAGGATTGACAGACAAGACATACAGATAAATAAGAGACTGCATGATACAGTCTTATAACCAAAACGCAAGGGACAAGTTTCTGTTTATTTTTTTCTATATTTCCTTCTTGCTTTCCTTCCTTCTCTACTTCCTTTCTTACTTCATTATTCATTCATTCATTCACTCTTTTCCATGACCACCCTTTGTAGTTGTGTTCAGTTCTTTCTCCCTCTCTCTTCTGTCTTTTTTGACTCACATGCGAAGGAAAAGTGAGTCTATGTACTCACACGTTTCTTCCGTCCGGGCGTCCGGGCGTCCGGGCGTCCGAAAACTTTAACGTTGGATTTTTCTCGGAGACTATTAAGTCTATCAATACCAAATGTGGCATGATGTGTATGATGACAAGGCCTCAAAAAACATACATAGTGACTTAACCTTGCTTCAAGGTCAAGGTCGCAGGGGCCATAAATGTTGTCTAAAAAACAGTCATTTTTCACATTTTCTCAATTTTCTCTGAAGTTTTTGAGATTGGATACCTGACCTTTATATGGTATATAGGGCAAAGTAAGCCCTATCTTTTGATACCAGTTTGGTTGACCTTGCTTCAAGGTCAAGGTCACAGGAGCTCTTCAAAGTTGGATTGTATACATATTTTGAAGTGACCCTGACCCTGAACTATGGAAGATAACTGTTTCAAACTTAATAATTATGTGGGGCACATGTTATACTTTCATCATGAGATACATTTGGTCACATATCATCAAGGTCAAGGTCACTTTGACCCTTATGAAATGTGACCAAAATGGGGTAGTGAACCACTAAAAGTGACCATATCTCATGGTAGAAATTGCCAATAATCACCATTGTGCTTCCTATGTCTTGAAATAACAGCTTTGTGTTGCATGACCTTGGATGACCTTGACCTTGAGTCAAGGTCACATGTATTTTGGTAGGAAAAATGTGTAAAGCATTTCTTTGTGTATGATGTCATTGGTAGGTTTAGTTGTTTGACCTTGACCTTGAAGGTCACCTGAAGGTCAAGGTCATATAAATGTCAAGGTCAAGCATGTGAGTCGTATGGGCTTTGCCCTTCTTGTTTACTCATAGTTGAATTAATTTCAGGAAAGTGTAGGTGTATTGGTATGACAGAAAATGTTTATGTTTCACAAGCTTTTGCACAACTTCTGTGATTGTTGCAGGCGGGCGCCGCAATGATGGTCTGAAGGCAGCAGACATAGTTCCCATCCTACGGGAACGTGTGGCTTATCTCTCTGGTAAGACAGTGCTTGCACACTGAGCTGTGTTGATCTCTCTGTCTCTGACAGTATGACAGACAGGTTGTGTCCCCATCCTATGTGAGTGTGTGTGGCCTATTTCTCTGGTAAGACAGTACTTGCACACTGAGCTGTGTTGATCTCTCTGTCTATGACAGTATGACAGACAGGTTGTGTCCCCATCTTCCCTCGTCGTGCTTCTCCCTCGTCTTGCTTCTCCCGTCTTGCTTCTCCCTCGTCTTGCTTCTCCCTCGTCTTGCTTCTCTCTCGTCTTGCTTCTCTCTCGTCTTGCTTTGCTTCTCCCTCGTCTTGCTTCTCTCTCGTCTTGCTTCTCCCTCGTCTTGCTTCTCCCTCATCTTGCTTCTCCCTTGTCTTGCTTCTCCCTCATCTTGCTTCTCCCTCGTCTTGCTTCTCCCTCGTCTTGCTTCTCCCTCGTCTTGCTTCTCTCTCATCTTGCTTCTCCCTCGTCTTGCTTCTCCCTCGTCTTGCTTCTCTCTCATATCTTGCTTCTCCCTCGTCTTGCTTCTCTCTCATCTTGCTTCTCCCTCGTCTTGCTTCTCTCTCATCTTGCTTCTCCCTCGTCTTGCTTCTCCCTCGTCTTATTTCTCCCTTGTCTTGCTTCTCCCTCGTCTTGCTTCTCCCTTGTCTTGCTTCTCCCTCATCTTATTTCTCCCTCGTCTTGCTTCTCTCTCGTCTTGCTTCTCTCGTCTTGCTTCTCCCTCGTCTTATTTCTCCCTCGTCTTGCTTCTCCCTCGTCTTGCTTCTCCCTCGTCTTGCTTCTCTCGTCTTGCTTCTCTCGTCTTGCTTCTCCCTCGTCTTGCTTCTCTCGTCTTGCTTCTCCCTCGTCTTATTTCTCCCTCGTCTTGCTTCTCCCTCGTCTTGCTTCTCTCTCGTCTTGCTTCTCCCTTGTCTTGCTTCTCCCTCGTCTTGCTTCTCCCTCGTCTTGCTTCTCTCTCATCTTGCTTCTCCCTCGTCTTGCTTCTCCCTCGTCTTGCTTCTCCCTCGTCTTGCTTCTCCCTCGTCTTGCTTCTCTCTCGTCTTGCTTCTCCCTCGTCTTGCTTTGCTTCTCCCTCGTCTTGCTTCTCCCTCGTCTTGCTTCTCTCAGTCTTGCTTCTCCCTCGTCTTGCTTCTCCCTCGTCTTGCTTCTCTCTCGTCTTGCTTCTCCCTCGTCTTGCTTCTCTCTCGTCTTGCTTCTCCCTCGTCTTGCTTCTCCCTCGTCTTGCTTCTCTCTCGTCTTGCTTCTCTCTCGTCTTGCTTCTCTCTCGTCTTGCTTCTCCCTCGTCTTATTTCTCTCTCGTCTTGCTTCTCTCTCGTCTTGCTTCTCTCTCGTCTTGCTTCTCCCTCGTCTTGCTTCTCTCTCGTCTTGCTTCTCCCTCGTCTTGCTTCTCCCTCGTCTTGCTTCTCCCTCGTCTTGCTTCTCCCTCGTCTTGCTTCTCCCTCGTCTTGCTTCTCTCTCATCTTGCTTCTCCCGCGTTTTGCTTCTCCCTCGTCTTGCTTCTCTCTCGTCTTGCTTCTCCCTCGTCTTGCTTCTCTCGTCTTGCTTCTCCCTCGTCTTGCTTCTCCCTCGTCTTGCTTCTCCCTCGTCTTATTTCTCCCTCGTCTTGCTTCTCCCTCGTCTTGCTTCTCCCTCGTCTTGCTTCTCCCTCGTCTTGCTTCTCCCTCGTCTTGCTTCTCCCTCGTCTTATTTCTCCCTCGTCTTGCTTCTCCCTCGTCTTGCTTCTCCCTCACGTCTTGCTTCTCCCTCGTCTTGCTTCTCACTTGTCTTGCTTCTCCCTTGTCTTGCTTCTCTCTCGTCTTGCTTCTCCCTTGTCTTGCTTCTCCCTCGTCTTGCTTCTCTCTCGTCTTGCTTCTCCCTCGTCTTGCTTCTCTCTCGTCTTGCTTCTCTCTCGTCTTGCTTCTCCCTCGTCTTGCTTCTTCTCCCTCGTCTTGCTTCTCCCTCGTCTTGCTTCTCCCTCGTCTTGCTTCTCCCTCGTCTTGCTTCTCCCTCGTCTTGCTTCTCCCTCGTCTTGCTTCTCCCTCGTCTTGCTTCTCTCTCGTCTTGCTTCTCCCTCGTCTTGCTTCTCCCTCGTCTTGCTTCTCCCTCGTCTTGCTTCTCCCTCGTCTTGCTTCTCCCTCGTCTTGCTTCTCCCTCGTCTTGCTTCTCCCTCGTCTTGCTTCTCCCTCGTCTTGCTTCTCCCTCGTCTTGCTTCTCCCTCGTCTTGCTTCTCCCTCGTCTTGCTTCTCTCTCGTCTTGCTTCTCCCTCGTCTTGCTTCTCCCTCGTCTTGCTTCTCCCTCGTCTTGCTTCTCCCTCGTCTTGCTTCTCCCTCGTCTTGCTTCTCCCTCGTCTTGCTTCTCCCTCGTCTTGCTTCTCCCTCGTCTTGCTTCTCTCTCGTCTTGCTTCTCCCGCGTCTTGCTTCTCTCGTCTTGCTTCTCCCTCGTCTTGCTTCTCCCTCGTCTTGCTTCTCCCTCGTCTTGCTTCTCTCTCATCTTGCTTCTCCCTCGTCTTGCTTCTCCCTCGTCTTGCTTCTCCCTCGTCTTGCTTCTCTCTCGTCTTGCTTCTCCCTCGTCTTGCTTCTCCCTCGTCTTGCTTTGCTTCTCCCTCGTCTTGCTTCTCCCTCGTCTTGCTTCTCCCTCGTCTTGCTTCTCCCTCATCTTGCTTCTCCCTCGTCTTGCTTTGCTTCTCCCTCGTCTTGCTTCTCCCTCGTCTTGCTTCTCCCTCGTCTTGCTTCTCCCTCGTCTTGCTTCTCCCTCGTCTTGCTTCTCCCTCGTCTTATTTCTCCCTCGTCTTGCTTCTCCCTTGTCTTGCTTCTCTCTCGTCTTGCTTCTCCCTTGTCTTGCTTCTCCCTCCTCTTGTCTTGCTTCTCCCTCGTCTTGCTTCTCTCGTCTTGCTTCTCTCTCGTCTTGCTTCTCCCTCGTCTTGCTTCTCTCGTCTTGCTTCTCTCTCGTCTTGCTTCTCCCTCGTCTTGCTTCTCCCTCGTCTTGCTTCTCCCTCCTCTTGCTTTGCTTCTCTCTCGTCTTGCTTAGAACTCCCTCGTCTTGCTTCTCTCGTCTTGCTTCTCCCTCGTCTTGCTTCTCCCTCGTCTTGCTTCTCCCTCGTCTTGCTTCTCCCTCATCTTACTTCTCCCTCGTCCTGCTTCTCCCTCGCCTTGCTTCTCCTTTGTCTTGTTTCTCCTTTGTCTTGCTTCTCCCTTATCTTGCTTCTCCCTCGTCTTGCTTCTCTCTCGTCTTGCCTCTCCCTCGTCTTGCTTCTCTCTCGTCTTGCTTCTCCCTCGTCTTGCTTCTCCCTCGTCTTGCTTCTCCCTCGTCTTGCTTCTCCCTCGTCTTGCTTCTCTCTCGTCTTGCTTCTCCCTCGTCTTGCTTCTCCCTCGTCTTGCTTCTCCCTCGTCTTGCTTCTCTCTCGTCTTGCTTCTCCCTCGTCTTGCTTCTCCCTCGTCTTGCTTCTCTCTCGTCTTGCTTCTCCCTCGTCTTGCTTCTCCCTCGTCTTGCTTCTCTCTCGTCTTGCTTCTCCCTCGTCTTGCTTCTCCCTCGTCTTGCTTCTCTCTCGTCTTGCTTCTCC
Organism: Theodoxus fluviatilis; assembly: GCA_034096865.1. Classification (NCBI taxonomy): domain Eukaryota; kingdom Metazoa; phylum Mollusca; class Gastropoda; order Cycloneritida; family Neritidae; genus Theodoxus; species Theodoxus fluviatilis. The sequence continues at coordinate 48,710 of JAWQFJ010000419.1, forward strand.
CTCGTCTTGCTTCTCCCTCGTCTTGCTTCTCTCTCGTCTTGCTTCTCCCTCGTCTTGCTTCTCTCTCGTCTTGCTTCTCTCTCGTCTTGCTTCTCCCTCGTCTTGCTTCTCCCTCGTCTTGCTTCTCTCTCGTCTTGCTTCTCCCTCGTCTTGCTTCTCTCTTGTCTTGCTTCTCTCTCGTCTTGCTTCTCTCTCGTCTTGCTTCTCCCTCGTCTTGCTTCTCCCTCGTCTTGCTTCTCCCTCGTCTTGCTTTGCTCCTCCCTCGTCTTGCTTCTCCCTCGTCTTGCTTCTCTCGTCTTGCTTCTCCCTCGTCTTGCTTCTCCCTTGCTTCTCCCTCGTCTTGCTTCTCCCTCGTCTTGCTTCTCCCTCGTCTTGCTTCTCCCTCGTCTTGCTTCTCCCTCGTCTTTCTTCTCCCTCGTCTTGCTTCTCCCTCGTCTGTGCCAGTGCATAGCTCCTGCAGTGGCTGCAGTGCGGTGGCTAGAGGACTGCTGCTGCTTGCAGCCAGCAACAGTGGCATTCGTAACTAAATGGATCCTAGAGTCATGTCTGCAAGCAAGATGCTTAACTCTCTTTATATTTCCACATCCAGGAGTAAAACAGGGTACCTGTTACAGCACTGATGGCACACTGTAGTGCAATGAACCTTTGTACAAGGCTGTAAACAGGCACCAGGTTGCAACACTCCCCAGGGAGTGGAGGTGGTCTGGTACCTGGCACTGCAGCCTGTCTGCCAGTCGCTGTGTTGGTCATCAGGTGCCAGTGACGGTTTGATCTATGGTCCGGTGTTTAGGAAGTGAAGTGAAAAGCAGTTTGAGATCCAGATATAGGTAAGAACTCATTGATAAAACAATGCTCCAGCTTTTCCTTGCAGGAGGCCATGTATAAAACAATGCCCCAGCTTTTCCTTGCAGGAGGCCATGTATAAAACAATGCTCCAGCTTTTCCTTGCAGGAGGCCATGTATAAAACAATGCCTCATTGCCTTGCTTTGTCCTTGCAGGAGGGCGGGACCGCCACGGGGGACCAATCCTGACATTCCCATCCCATACCCACCCGGAGCGCCTCAAATATGAGGACCTGCGTCGCCTCATGACTTATCTGGCCAGCGTGCCCAGGTGTGCACAGTGCCTGCATGGGAGGGAATGCCAGGACCTAGGGAGTGACTGAGGGAATGCCAGGATCTAGGGAGTGACTGAGGGAATGCCAGGGCCTAGGGTGTGACTGAGGGAATGCCAGGGCCTAGGGAGTGACTGAGGGAATGCCAGGACCTAGGGAGTGACTGAGGGAATGCCAGGACCTAGGGAGTGACTGAGGGAATGCCAGGGCCTAGGGAGTGACTGAGGGAATGCCAGGACCTAGGGAGTGACTGAGGGAATGCCAGGACCTAGGGAGTGACTGAGGGAATGCCAGGACCTAGGGAGTGACTGAGGGAATGCCAGGACCTAGGGAGTGACTGAGGGAATGCCAGGGCCTAGGGAGTGACTGAGGGAATGCCAGGGCCTAGGGTGTGACTGAGGGAATGCCAGGACCTAGGGAGTGACTGAGGGAATGCCAGGACCTAGGGAGTGACTGAGGGAATGCCAGGGCCTAGGGTGTGACTGAGGGAGTGCCAGGACCTAGGGAGTGACTGAGGGAATGCCAGGACCTAGGGAGTGACTGAGGGAATGCCAGGGCCTAGGGTGTGACTGAGGGAATGCCAGGACCTAGGGAGTGACTGAGGGAATGCCAGGGCCTAGGGAGTGACTGAGGGAATGCCAGGGCCTAGGGAGTGACTGAGGGAATGCCAGGACCTAGCGAGTGACTGAGGGAATGCCAGGGCCTAAGGAGTGACTGAGGGAATGCCAGGACCTAGGGAGTGACTGAGGGAATGCCAGGACCTAGGGAGTGACTGAGGGAATGCCAGGACCTAGGAAGTGACTGAGGGAATGCCAGGGCCTAAGGAGTGACTGAGGGAATGCCAGGGCCTAAGGAGTGACTGAGGGAATGCCAGGACCTAGGGAGTGACTGAGGGAATGCCAGGACCTAGGGAGTGACTGAGGGAATGCCAGGGCCTAGGGAGTGACTGAGGGAATGCCAGGACCTAGGGAGTGACTGAGGGAATGCCAGGGCCTAAGGAGTGACTGAGGGAATGCCAGGACCTAGGGAGTGACTGAGGGAATGCCAGGACCTAGGGAGTGACTGAGTGAATGCCAGGACCTAGGGAGTGACTGAGGGAATGCCAGGACCTAGGGAGTGACTGAGGGAATGCCAGGACCTAGGGAGTGACTGAGGGAATGCCATGGCCTAGGGAGTGACTGAGGGAATGCCAGGACCTAGGGAGTGACTGAGGGAATGCCAGGACCTAGGGAGTGACTGAGGGAATGCCAGGGATTAGGGAATGACTGAGGGAATGCCAGGGCCTAAGGAGTGACTGAGGGAATGCCAGGACCTAGGGAGTGACTGAAGGAATGCCAGGACCTAGGGAGTGACTGAGGGAATGCCAGGACCTAGGGAGTGACTGAGGGAATGCCAGGGCCTAGGGAGTGACTGAAGGAATGCATACCAGGACCTAGGGAATGACTGAGGGAATGCCAGGGCCTAGGGAGTGACTAAGGGAATGCCAGGACCTAGGGAGTGACTGAGGGAATGCCAGGACCTAGGGAGTGACTGAGGGAATGCCAGGACCTAGGGAGTGACTGAAGGAATGCCAGGACCTAGGGAGTGACTGAGGGAATGCCAGGGATTAGGGAATGACTGAGGGAATGCCAGGGCCTAAGGAGTGACTGAGGGAATGCCAGGACCTAGGGAGTGACTGAGGGAATGCCAGGACCTAGGGAGTGACTGAGTGAATGCCAGGACCTAGGGAGTGACTGAGGGAATGCCAGGACCTAGGGAGTGACTGAGGGAATGCCAGGACCTAGGGAGTGACTGAGGGAATGCCATGGCCTAGGGAGTGACTGAGGGAATGCCAGGACCTAGGGAGTGACTGAGGGAATGCCAGGGCCTAAGGAGTGACTGAGGGAATGCCAGGGCCTAAGGAGTGACTGAGGGAATGCCAGGACCTAGGGAGTGACTGAGGGATTGCCAGGACCTAGGGAGTGACTGAGGGAATGCCAGGGCCTAGGGAGTGACTGAGGGAATGCCAGGACCTAGGGAGTGACTGAGGGAATGCCATGGCCTAGGGACTGACTGAGGGAATGCCAGGACCTAGGGAGTGACTGAGGGAATGCCAGGGCCTAGGGAGTGACTGAGGGAATGCCAGGACCTAGGGAGTGACTGAGGGAATGCCAGGACCTAGGGGGTGACTGAGGGAATGCCAGGGATTAGGGAATGACTGAGGGAATGCCAGGACCTAGGGAGTGACTGAGGGAATGCCATGGCCTAGGGATTGACTGAAGGAATGCCAGGACCTAGGGAGTGACTGAGGGAATGCCAGGATCTAGGGAGTGACTGAGGGAATGCCAGGGATTAGGGAATGACTGAGGGAATGCCAGGACCTAGGGAGTGACTGAGGGAATGCCAGGGCCTAGGGAGTGACTGAGGGAATGCATACCAGGGCCTAGGGAATGACTGAGGGAATGCCAGGACCTAGGGAGTGACTGAGGGAATGCCAGGACCTAGGGAGTGACTGAGGGAATGCCAGGGCCTAGGGTGTGACTGAGGGAATGCCAGGACCTAGGGAGTGACTGAGGGAATGCCAGGACCTAGGGTGTGACTGAGGGAATGCCAGGGCCTAGGGTGTGACTGAGCCAATGCCAGGACCTAGGGAGTGACTGAGGGAATGCCAGGACCTAGGGAGTGACTGAAGGAATGCCAGGGCCTAGGGAGTGACTGAGGGAATGCCAGGGCCTAGGGAGTGACTGAGGGAATGCCAGGACCTAGGGAGTGACTGAGGGAATGCCAGGGCCTAGGGTGTGACTGAGGGAATGCCAGGGCCTAGGGTGTGACTGAGCCAATGCCAGGACCTAGGGAGTGACTGAGGGAATGCCAGGACCTAGGGAGTGACTGAAGGAATGCCAGGGCCTAGGGAGTGACTGAGGGAATGCCAGGACCTAGGGTGTGACTGAGGGAATGCCAGGACCTAGGGAGTGACTGAGGGAATGCCAGGGCCTAAGGAGTGACTGAGGGAATGCCAGGACCTAGGGAGTGACTGAGGGAATGCCAGGACCTAGGGAGTGACTGAGGGAATGCCAGGGATTAGGGAATGACTGAGGGAATGCCAGGACCTAGGGAGTGACTGAGGGAATGCCATGGCCTAGGGATTGACGGAAGGAATGCCAGGACCTAGGGAGTGACTGAGGGAATGCCAGGACCTAGGGAGTGACTGAGGGAATGCCAGGGATTAGGGAATGACTGAGGGAATGCCAGGACCTAGGGTGTGACTGAGGGAATGCCAGGACCTAGGGAATGGAAGATTGGTGGGATGAAGGTGTAGTATATTAAAATGAGCTACATCTTGGATCCAAAGTTGAAATAATTTGGGTTACCAAAGTTGATGAAAAATCATCGCTCACTGATATCGGGGAGGACAAGCTTGGAAACGTGCAGGCTGAAATTTCTGTATTGATAGGAGACAGTTCAGGAGGCCATGACTTGAATCATGTGTATCTTCTGTGTCCTGTCACTTTGAATAGGTGTCTGTCATGTACTCTCTCAGTTATGAAATGCACATTTAATATGCTTTGTGCGGGCATTTTGTTTTTTTCTTTAGAACATCTGGGTGGTGTTTGTATCTATAGTAATGTCAGTCTTGAAGAATTGAATTTACCAGAGATCTTGCACTGCGACTGGTGGGCAGGTACATGTGACAGTGTTCCGGCAGTGGAAGACAGGCTGATGTTTGATAGACAGCACTAGGGACAGCTAGCTGACCATTACCTGTGCTCTGTGTGAAATTCCATTGTGATGCTGCATCATAGCTGTATCAGAGCGCATGCCTTCCCTGCCCGTGCAAATATGTGTCCTTCTGAATAAGATTGGCACCACAGGACATGTCGATAATGCCTGACTGTGTTGGTGTCGCAGTGACGAGGTGAGGGAGAGAGGCTTCACTGTCATCCTCGACATGCGTGGATCCACCTGGCAGACCGTCAAACCTGTGCTCAAAGCCTTACAGGTACCCTGTTGCTCTCCTTGATGTGTAGAAATTTCTTGTGTGTGGCAGGTACCCTTTTGTATTCCTTGATGTGTAGCAGTGTGTTATGATGATACAATTTCATGTTGCTGAACTAGTGATGTCAGACATTTTTTACTTCATATGATAAATATTTGTCTGAACTTGTGCTGTTCTATCAGAGATTTCCTTTTCATGTCCACCCACTTTGTAAAGTTTTCAATAGTAAGATGTTTTTCCTCTACTTTACTTTCTTACAGGGAATCCAATGCTCAATAAATTTTCCATCTGCACACACCTGTAGAACACTTTCTTTGTTGCCTGAAAATTGGGACTCTTTGTATTCTCATCTGCTGCACTCTAATGAGGGAGGGAGGGAGGGGTGGGGGTGGGGGGATTTGAAAGTTTTCTGACAAATGATGGTATTAGTTCGAAGTATTTGTGAAACAATATACATCCCTTATAACAACAAAATCTAAGCATTGTTTTGGACTGTTTCTCTTTGCAGGAGTGTTTCCCGGGCAATATAAACATAGCTTACATAATAAAACCTGAGAAGTTTTGGGAGAAACAGAGAACAAGTCTCGGAAGTGCCAAATACAACTTTGAGGTGAGTTTTGCCGTTGTTATTATTGGAAGATGCCAAATACAACTTTGAGGTGAGATTTGTTGTTGTTATTATTGGAAGATGACAAATACAACTTTGAGGTGAGATTTGTTGTTTTATTATTAGAAGATGACAAATACAACTTTGAGGTGAGTTTTGCCGTTGTAATTATTGGAAGATGCCAAATACAACTTTGAGGTGAGATTTGTTGTTGTTATTATTGGAAGATGCCAAATACAACTTTGAGGTGAGATTTGTTGTTGTTATTATTGGAAGATGCCAAATACAACTTTGAGGTGAGATTTGTTGTTGTTATTATTGGAAGATGCCAACTACAATTTTGAGGTGATATTTGTTGTTGTTATTATTGGAAGATGCCAACTTCAACTTTGAGGTGAGATTTGTTGTTAGTATTATTGGAAGATGTCAAATACAACTTTGAGGTGAGACTTACCGTTGTTATTATTGGCAGATGCGAAAGACACTTTGACTGTCATGCTCAGAGACCATTTCCAGGCCTCCTGCCCGGTACACGGGATGGCTGCAGACTGTGACCTCGCACTAGAAATGTGACTGATGGCTGGAGGTTGTAGATGATTTTGTCCCAAGCAAAGTGTGAAGACAGCTTAACCAGGTGTGTGAGAATCAAGATGTTCTTCTCATTGCTTTTTCTTTGCTTCATCCACAGACCTCCATGATCTCAGTGGACAATCTGCTGAAAACCATCGAGCCATCCCAGCTGACACGGGAGTTTGACGGCACCCTGGAGTATGACCACGAACAGTGGATCCAGCTCAGACTGGTGCGTTTGCTGTAGCAAGACTGAGGAGGAGATGCAGATGCTGTGGAAACACTCATGCATTGACATGCAAGTTTCTAACAACACTCATGCATTGATATGCAAGTTTCTAACAACACTCATGCATTGATATGCAAGTTTCTAACAACACTCATGCATTGATATGCAAGTTTCTAACAACACTCATGCATTGACATGCAAGTTTCCAACAACACTCATGCATTGATTGATACACAAGTTTCTAACAACACTCATGCATTGATATGCAAATTTCCAACAACAGTCATGCATTGATATGCAAGTTTCTAACAACACTTATGCATTGATATGCAAGTTTCCAACAACACTCATGCATTGATACACAAGTTTCTAACAACACTCATGCATTGATATGCAAGTTTCTAACAACACTCATGCATTGATATGCAAGTTTCTAACAAAACTCATGCATTGATATGCAAGTTTCTAACAACACTCATGCATTGATATGCAATCTTCTAACAACTTTGGTGCATTGATATGCAAGTTTCTAACAACACTCATGCATTGACATGCAAGTTTCTAACAACACTCATGCATTGATATGCAAGTTTCTAACAAAACTCATGCATTGATATGCAAGTTTCTAACAACACTCATGCTTTGATATGCACGTTTCTAACAACACTCATGCTTTGATACACAAGTTCCAACAACACTCATGCATTGATATGCAAGTTTCTAACAACACTCATGCATTGATATGCAAGTTTCTAACAACACTCATGCATTGAAATGCAAGTTTCTAACAACACTCATGCATTGATATGCAAGCCAATTCAGTTAGGTTTTTTGCTTTAGGAACATTGCTGATTTTCCAAGGCTGAGGTGTGTTCTGCATCAGTTTGGTTTTTGGAGTTAGGAACTTGGATGCTCTTTTGAGACCGAGGAGATAATAAATGCTTGCTTCACTATTGTTGCTGTCTTGCTGATGCTGGAAGGAGTATCTGGATACTATTTAGTACTGTTGCTGTCTTGCTGCAGTAAATCTGTGTTTGCTTCACCATTGCTGCTGTCTTGCTGATGTCACTGGAGAGTTTGGCAGAATCTGCTTTGGGATTATTGCTCTCTTGCTGCAGCTAATAGAGGAGATAGTAAATGCTTGCTTCACCATTGCTGCTGTCTTGCTGATGTCACTGGAGAGTTTGGCAGAATCTGCTTCACCATTGCTGCTGTCTTGCTGCAGCTAATAGAGGAGATAGTAAATGCTTGCTTCACCATTGCTGCTGTCTTGCTGCAGCTAATAGAGGAGATAGTAAATGCTTGCTTCACCATTGCTGCTGTCTTGCTGCAGCTAATAGAGGAGATAGTAAATGCTTGCTTCACCATTGCTGCTGTCTTGCTGCAGCTAATAGAGGAGATAGTAAATGCTTGCTTCACCATTGCTGCTGTCTTGCTGCAGCTAATAGAGGAGATAGTAAATGCTTGCTTCACCATTGCTGCTGTCTTGCTGCAGCTAATAGAGGAGATAGTAAATGCTTGCTTCACCATTGCTGCTGTCTTGCTGCAGCTAATAGAGGAGATAGTAAATGCTTGCTTCACCATTGCTGCTGTCTTGCTGCAGCTAATAGAGGAGATAGTAAATGCTTGCTTCACCATTGCTGCTGTCTTGCTGCAGCTAATAGAGGAGATAGTAAATGCTTGCTTCACCATTGCTGCTGTCTTGCTGCAGATGCTGGAGGAGTTTATCTGGAAGGCACTGGACTTGCTGGACAAGCTGGACGAGCTGGGTGAGATCCTCACCAACCCTGAGCTGCCAGACGACCTGAGTGGAGCGCAGCTGGTGTTGGAGGAGCACAACCACCTGAAGAAGCGCGTCACCATGGCGCCTGTGGAGCAGCTTGCCATGGAAGGGCATCATATCCTCCTGCGCATCTCTGGCGATGAGGACCCTGGGGGTGAGTGGAGGGTGGGGGAGTGGGGTGGGGGGGGGGGGGGAGTGGAGGGTGGGGGAGTGGGGTGGGGGAGTGGGGGTGGGGGAGTGGGGCGGGGGAGTGGAGGGTGGGGGAGTGTGGGGGGCGGGGGGGGGGGGGGGTGAGTGGAGGGTGGGGGAGTGTGGTGGGGGAGGAGAGGGAAGAGGAGAACAAAGGAAAAGAATAGGAAAGAATGTAGATGGGTGGGAGGTTGGGGGTGAGAGTGGGGTGGGAGGGGTGTGTGTGTGGAGGGGGTGGGGGAGGAGAGGGAAGAGGAGAGGGCAGTGAAATAATAGGAAAGAATGTAGATTGGTGAGAGGTTGGAAATGGGGGGGGATGGGGGGGGATGGATGGGATGGGAGAGGAGAGGGAAGAAGAGAGGGGAGTAAAAGAATAGAAAAAGAATGTAGATGGATGGGAGGTTGGGGGGGGGGGGGGGGGATGGGAAGGGTGGAGGGGGTGAGAGAGGGGGAAGGGAAGAAGAGAGGGAAGAAGAGAAGGGAGTAAAAGAATTGGAAAGAATGTAGATGGATGGGAGGTTGGGGGTGGGGATGGGAAGGGTGGAGGGGGTGGGAGTGGGGGGATGGAAGAGGAGAGGGAAGTAAAAGAATAGAAAAGAACGTAGATGTGCGGGAGGTTGGCAGTGGGTGGGGGAAAGATGAAAGAGGTAGATGGGCAGACAGTTTCAGAGAGAATGTGTGAAAGGGAGGAGTGTATGGGATGAAAACTGGATGCTAACTCTACATCCCCTATGCCTTTACAGGGCGGCGGTGTGTGATCTCAGGAAACGCCGACTTCCAGAGCGCAGTGCCACAGATCTCGCAGCTCCTGGAAAACCTGCACTCCACCAAGCAGCACCTGAGCCAGCTGTGGAGTGTCAAGAAGATGCGACTGGAGCAGTGTCTGCAGCTACGCATCTTTGAGGAGGATGTGGAGAAGGTGTGTGGAGACTGTCCATAGCTGCCTTTCCTCTGTGTGTGTGTGTATCTGTGTGTGTGTCTGTGTGTGTATGTGTGCGTGTGCATGTGTGTGTGTGTGTGTGTGTGTGTGTGTGCATGTATACATGTGTGTTTGTGTGGGTGCACGCTCGTGAAAGTGGAAGCACAAGTACGCCAATGAGCTGCTGTTTGAGATGTGTTGAAGAGTTATCTCCCCCTAGACCACAGACTGGCAGGCTAACCAGTTGGATGGATGGTTGATGGAAGGTAGGATGAAAAGGATAGATAAATGGAGGAAGGATGGATGGATTGATGCATTCATTCCCTTAATGTGCCATTCTCAAACCTTTTGAGTGTGTTCAGTGTGTTGAATTAGACCTAGTTCATATAAAAACATAATACCTTAATTTAAGATGTCAGTAAATGATCCTGATTTTCTCGGGGACTGCAATTTCATTCCATTGTTTTCACAAAGGAGAGAGAGATTAATGGCACATGTAGAAGCCTTTCAGTGACTGAAACTGTGTACAGTGCACAGGAGTTGATTGCATCTTGTGTGTGATCTGACGGCCACTTTGCACCCCGGTGTTTGGTGAGATGCAGGATAGGTGTTACGTATGAAATAAAAACTGAAGTTCTTCCGCCTTTGTGATTGTTGTGCAAGGGGTCCTTGCCAAACCTGCAGCCGTGTTCTGGCAGATGTTTTGATGGATCTGCAGCGGCCTTGATATCACTTTTTTGTGAGTGTTATGTGCTGATGTCTTTCCACCTCTCTTCCCGATTTGCAGATGTTTTGATGGATCTGCAACGGCCTTGATGTCACTTTTTTGTGAGTGTTATCTGCTGATGTCTTTCCACCTCTCTTCCCGATTTGCAGATGTTTTGATGGATCTGCAACGGCCTTGATATCACTTTTTTGTGAGTGTTATGTGCTGTCTTTCCACCTCTCTTCCCGATTTGCAGATGTTCGAGTGGATCAGCAATAACCGCGACCTCTTCCTGGTGAACTACACCGAGATAGGGAACTCCCACCAGATGGCAGTAGAGCTGGAGGCAGAGCACAGCCAGTTTGCCACCAGTGCTGTGGTGAGCCCTCTCTCTTTCCATGTCATGCTTTCTTCAGCAAAACATCTTTGTAGCTGTGTGTTACAGTGCTGTGGTGAGCCCTCTGTCTTTCCATGTCATGCTTTCATATGTAAAACATATTTGTAACTGTGTGTTACAGTGCTGTGGTAAGCTGTCTGTCTTTCCATGTCATGCTTTCATCGGCAAAACATCTTTGTAACTGTGTGTTACAGTGCTGTGGTAAGCTGGACAGACCACCGCCTCATTATCTCCAAGATCAACATCCGCATTCAGCCTAAACGACGCCCTCAAGGGGAAAAGGCCCCCAAACGGCTGAATGTTGGCAAGCTGAGGACCGCCAGCTGCAAGCAGTCCTTTGCGGACGCTCTGGAAGAGCGCTTGAAATCCACCTCTCCGGACAACCAGAATGTGGAGGCACATTGGGCGTCACTCAGAGAGCTGATTTACACCACAGCTACAGAGACCCTGGGGCCCCAGACCAGGAAACACAAGGACTGGTTTGATGAGAACTGCGAAGACATCAAGCAGTTACTGGATGAGAAACACCACCTCCACCAAGCTTGCCTCAATTACCCCAAGTCCACGGCAAGGAGAGATGCGTTCTACAACATACGCAGAACTGTACAGCAAAAGCTCCGTCAGATGCAGGACAATTGGCTCAGCAACAAAGCCGACGAGATCCAAGGATATGCAGACAGGCATGACTATAAGAACTTCTACAACGCCTTAAAAGAAGTGTATGGCCCCACGTCCTCAGGATCAAACCCCCTCCTCAGCGCAGACGGTAACATACTCATCACAGACAAAGAGAAGATCTTGAGGAGGTGGGCCGAACATTTCGACAACATCCTAAATCGCCCTTCGACAATCAACGAAGAAGCCATCAATCGTCTCCCACAAGTGCCCACCAACGAAGCACTGGATGACCCCCCATCCTTGCTTGAGACCCAGAAAGCAATTTGTCTTCTCTCCAGTGGCAAAGCACCTGGTTCAGATGCCATACCAGCTGAGGTCTACAAGGAGGGGGGAACAGCCCTGACTGAAAGGCTCCACCAGCTGTTTCTCTTGACGTGGGAGCAAGAGACGATTCCGCAGGATTTCAAAGATGCCTCCATTATACATCTCTATAAGCGAAAAGGAAATAGACAGGCTTGTGACAACCATAGAGGCATATCACTGCTTTCTATCGCAGGAAAGATCCTTGCCAGAATCCTGCTCAACCGCCTCACAGCCCACCTTGACCAAGGACTCCTGCCTGAAAGTCAGTGTGGATTCCGAAAAGAACGAGGAACCATCGACATGGTGTTCGCTGCCAGGCAGCTGCAAGAGAAATGTCAGGAGCAGAACTCCGACTTGTTCTCCACCTATGTTGACCTGACCAAGGCGTTTGACACCGTTAGTAGAGAGGGCCTGTGGAAGATCATGGCCAAGTACGGTTGCCCAAGGAAATTCATCGTCTTGGTGCAACAATTCCACGAGGGCATGCAGGCCAGAGTCCAGGACAGCGGAGAGTCATCTGACCCTTTCCCAGTCACAAACGGGGTCAAGCAGGGCTGCGTCCTGGCACCAACACTGTTTAGCCTAATGTTTTCCGCCATGCTGTCAGAGGCCTTCAGAGACGAGGACGTTGGTGTCAACCTGAGGTACCGCACAGACGGCAAACTGTTCAACCTGCGGAGGCTCCAGGCAAAAAACAAGGTTATGACAGACATCATCAGGGATCTGCTGTTTGCCGATGACTGTGCCCTCAACGCTGTCTCAGAAGCCGACATGCAACGAAACGTTAATCTGTTCTCCAGCGCCTGCACAAACTTTGGTCTGACGATCAGTACAAAGAAGACTGAAGTCCTCCATCAGCCCGCGCCTGGAAAGCCCTACGTTGAGCCCAACATCACTGTCAACGGCCAGAGACTAAACACAGTGAACCGTTTCACATACCTAGGCAGCACACTGTCTCAGAATGCTACCATCGATGACGAAGTAAACATTAGAATTGCCAGAGCCAGCTCCACTTTTGGCAGGTTATATCCAAATGTCTGGAACAGAAGAGGCATTACCACTCAGACCAAGCTGAAAGTATACAGGGCAGTGGTGCTCCCCACACTGCTATATGCATGTGAAACGTGGACTGTCTATCAACGCCATGCTAGAAAACTGAACCACTTTCACACAACAAGCCTCAGGAAGATCCTCGGCATAAAATGGCAGGACAAAATTCCAGACACAGTGGTACTGACCAAAGCAGGTCTCCCCAGCATCTTCACCCTCCTGATGCAGTCACAGCTTCGCTGGGCAGGACACGTAGTCCGGATGCCAGACGAGAGACTGCCAAAGAGACTCTTCTATGGCGAGCTCCAGCATGGCCAGCGGTCCCACGGTGGGCAAAAGAAGCGCTTCAAAGACACCCTGAAAGCTTCACTAAAAGCTTTTGCCATCAATCCAGACACGTGGGAACGGGCTGCAATGGACCGATCCACCTGGCGCTCTTCCATCCACAAAGGTGCCAAGACATGCGAGGCAAACAGGATCACTGCCGCAGAAAAGAAGAGGCAAGCCCGCAAGGCCCATGCTGTCAACCCCCCTGGAGACGTCCCACTTGTCCCATGTCCCTTCTGTTCCCGAACCTTCCGTGCCAGGATCGGCCTCGTTAGCCATCTGCGCACACACAGACAGAACCAGTCCCAGCAACCCCCCGGATGACTAGAGTGGTCCTCGTCGACTCGACGGACGAACAACAACACAAGCTGTCTGTCTTTCCATGTCATGCTTTCATTGGCAAAACGTGAGCCTTCTGTCTTTCCATGTCATGCTTTCATCGGCAAAACATCTTTGTAACTGTGTGTTACAGTGCTGTGGTAAGCTGTCTGTCTTTCCATGTCATGCTTTCATCGGCAAAACATCTTTGTAACTGTGTGTTACAGTGCTGTGGTAAGCTGTCTGTCTTTCCATGTCATGCTTTCATCTGCAAAACATCTTTGTAACTGTGTGTTACAGTGCTGTGGTGAGCCCTCTGTCTTTCCATGTCATGCTTTCATCGGCAAAACATCTTTGTAACTGTGTGTTACAGTGCTGTGGTGAGCCCTCTGTCTTTCCATGTCATGCTTTCTTCAGCAAAACATCTTTGTAACTGTGTGTTACAGTGCTGTGGTGAGCCCTCTGTCTTTCCATGTCATGCTTTCATATGTAAAACATCTTTGTAACTGGGTGTTACAGTGCTGTGGTGAGCCCTCTGTCTTTCCATGTCATGCTTTCATCTGTAAAACATCTACCACCACCACTGCTGCCTCATCATTGTTATTGTCGTTGCTGTAATTAGAACACCGCCATAGACTGCTAAAGTGGTCATGATTGGTGTCTCCTTGTGTTGATTCCCTCTGCTTCGCATTTTGTCACTGTGGCAGAGGTGGTTAAAAAATTATATCAAGTAAAATGTAACTACCATTATTTTGGTGAGTCAGATTTCTATGTCTAACTCATCTGTATGGGTTTGACTTAAAAAAAAATATAAATATGATAATTAATATTTTTATGATCTGGAGCACAACACTGCATGCAGAGCTTTTGTTTTCAGGGTGGAAGATAAGTAGGCAAAGATTCCATTGAATATTAATTAAATATGATCATTTTGATGTTCCTCAAAAGTGGCTTAGGAGACAGTTGACAGATGTAATCAGAGACGTAACTTACTAAGTGAAGGGGTGTGGGTTTCTAAGAATGTGCAATATGCATTTGGAGCTGCTAGGTGCTTCCCATGTCAGCTGAAATCCCTGGCCGCTTGTATAGAAAGTGTTTGTATATGTGGTATGCATAACCGTCACACTGAGGTGTATGTTTGTGTTCCAGAATGTATGTAAACATTTCATGGAGATGTCTCACTCAGCTTTCTGTATTGTGTTTCAGAACGTCTGTGTAAACATTTCATGGAGATGTCTCACTCTGCTTTCTGTATTGTGTTCCAGAATGTATGTAAACATTTCATGGAGATGTCTCACTCAGCTTTCTGTATTGTGTTTCAGAACGTCTGTGTAAACATTTCATGGAGATGTCTCACTCTGCTTTCTGTATTGTGTTTCAGAACATTTGTGTAAACATTTCATGGAGATGTCTCACTCTGCTTTCTGTATTGTGTTTCAGAACGTTTGTGTAAACATTTCATGGAGATGTCTCACTCAGCTTTCTGTATTGTGTTTCAGAACGTTTGTGTAAACATTTCATGGAGATGTCTCACTCAGCTTTCTGTATTGTGTTTCAGAACGTTTGTGTAAACATTTCATGGAGATGTCACACTCTGCTTTCTGTAGTGTGTTTCAGAACGTTTGTGTAAACATTTCATGGAGATGTCTCACTCTGCTTTCTGTATTGTGTTTCAGAACGTCTATGTAAACATTACGCGAATACTGGGCATGGCACAGCGGTTGTGTGATGCTGGACACTATGCGTCCAACACGATCCGCGTGCAGGCAGGACGGCTGGAGCGTGAGTGGAAATCTCTCGCCGCTGCCCTGGACGATCGCTCCACCGTCCTGCGCATGTCTGTCGTGTTCCACAAAAAGGCGGAGCAGGTGGGTTTTCAACTTCATTTTTCTGTTTTCTTTCTTTTCTGTTAATTTGGTAAAGACGAAGGGAAGGGAATAATCAGTCCTGGAGGAGGAACATGCGATGACAGACATGCAGATGGAGTTGATGACGGCAGAATCTGGAGGTGATGACTGGATGTGTGACAAAAACTGCCACTTTTTATTTTGACCAACTGAGCAGATGGCAGAAAAAAGAGACAGCAAGGCAAAGGATGCCCTTGAGCTGTCCCTGAGCATAGAAGATCAAGTATCCATCTTGGCTATTAGCTGTTTGGTTTACTATATAATCACTATCTCATCTTATGCAGTCTGTCTGCTTGTGCTCAGTTTGCACGAGGACGGCGAAGAGAGAAACCTTTTTCCTTCAAGATGACATCAGCTGAAGTGAAGCTGCTGCACTGTCCCTCCTCAGCCTTACCTGACCCTCAGCTCTTCATATCTCTACTCCCTGGCCTTTGGGCCTCTAGTTTGATCCTCACCTGGTGCTCAGTGTGTAAATGCGCAGGGAGGATGTGCCGATGGCCAGGTACAAAACCTCTCCATTTGTCCCTAGCTGCACAGCGGCTACTTGCTCTGTGAGATTACCTGTCTTTCCTTAGAGGTATCCTCTTCTTTTCAAAATAGCAAGAAGTAATGCAAGCAAAGATGCTTAGTCTAAAGACAAAGCTGTGACATAGGTTCTCCATACAGCAGCTGCCTCCAGACAACCTTCCTGTGTACCTGGAACTCGTGGTCATAGAGCTGTCAGAAGAAATCACAGCGTGACTGCCAGGCTGTGCCTCTGCAGGGAGCTGATGCGTGGCTGCTCTGCTTGCAGTACCTGGCCCAGGTCATCGGCTGGCAGAACGCCTGTGAGAACCTGAAGATTCCCTCGCAGATTGACCAGCTGGAGGACGCGCTGCAGCAGCATCAGAACCTGATAGAGACCATCTCCCAGACCTACGCTGAGGTGGGATGGCACCCCTGTCTCCTGCTGCCTTGCTCCTGTCATGGCTCAGTCCCAGCACACTTCACACAACTACATGCATGCATGCGCACGCGCGCACGCACGCATACACACACACACACACACACACACACACACACACACACAGAGACACACACACACACACACAGTCACACACCTACACACACACACACACACACACACACAAACACACACACACACACACACACACACACACACACACACACACACACACACACACACACACACACACACACACACACACACACACAGAGACACACACACACACACACACAGACACACACACACACACACACACACACACACACACACACACACACTTACTTACTTTTCCCCTACCCTTTCCTGGTCATTGACATTTAATGAGCTGGAAAGGAGCCAGATAGAAAATGAAAAATACACCAAATTTAATGCTCTAATTGTCATCTCATCTTTGCTTTTCTCCCAACTCACTACACATGAGTATTTGTTATCTTTTTTAAAGTAAAGCCATTTTGGATCATTATAAACAATGCTTTGCCAAACCGGGAAGAATATTGTGAGGATTTAGTAACCCACAATGCCAAGATGTCATTTATTCTCCAGCATCCATTGTGTTTGCTGTCGATAATTTTCAGGCTTGCTGTTTGCGGGAGTGAGAGCAAGAAGTTGGTGAGATGTGATGCCTAGACATCATGTATCAACTGCGTATCCTGTGTGTCAACTGTGTATCCTGTGTGACAGGTGTGTAACGAGGGCAAGTCACTGCTGGACACGCTGCAGACGCCCGTCACTTCCAGCAGCAGCAACTCCATCACCGCCAAGGCCGACTACTCCGAGGCGGCTGGCCGAGTGCTGGACGTCGTGCATGAGGTGAGCCGTCTCCCACCACCCTGGCCTCCTCTTCCTTCTTCTCCTCCATCTTCTCCTTTGCCCGTTTCTGCTCCAGTTTTCCCCCCACCATCCTGGCCTCCTCCTCCTTCTTCGCTTCCATCTTCTCCTTTTCCTGTTTCTGCTCCAGTTTTCCCCCCACCCCCCTGGCCTCCTCTTCCTTCTTTGCTTCCATCTTCTCTTTGCCTGTTTCTGCTCCAGTTTTTCCCCCCCCACCCTGGCCTCCTCTTCCTTCTTCGCTTCCATCTTCTCTTTTTCCTGTTTCTGCTCCAGTTTTCCCTTTTTTCCCTGCTCATCTTCTTTTTTCTCCTTCTCTCCTTGCTGCTTTCCTT
This sequence comes from Theodoxus fluviatilis, assembly GCA_034096865.1. NCBI lineage: Eukaryota > Metazoa > Mollusca > Gastropoda > Cycloneritida > Neritidae > Theodoxus > Theodoxus fluviatilis. Next base: position 65,950 of record JAWQFJ010000419.1, read on the forward strand.
CCTGTTTTTCTCCTTCTCTCCTTGCTGCTTTCCTTCCTGTTTTTCTCCTTTACTTCTTTCTCTTTTCCTCCTGCACCTGCTCCTCCTCCTGCTCCTCCTCCTGCTCCTCCTCCTCCTCTTCCTCTTCCTCCTCCCCTCCCCCTTCTCCCCCCCCCCCCCTTTCTCCTCTCCTCCTCCACCCCCCCTTCCTCTTTTCTTCTTCCTCCTCCTTTCTTCCTCTTCTTCCTTCCTCTTTTTCCTTCCTTCTCCTTTGTCCCATTATCCACCACCTTCCTACTCCTTCCTTTTCTTTTTCTCCTCCACCTTCCTTCTCATTTTCTCTTCTTCCTTCTCTCTCTTCTTCCTTCTCTCTCATCCTCTTCCTTCTCTCACATCCTCTTCCATGTTTTCTTTTTCCTTCCCTTCACTACTCTTGCTAAGCTGAGGATCCTGTAGGCAAATGCTGGTGAAAATGGTAGATATTGGCAGGGAACATTATGTTAAGGAAAACAATGAGGGGGAGCAGCAACAGCAATGACAGCAGCAGGAGAAGGAGAGGAGGAAAAGCAGTATCAGCAGCAGAAGCAGAAGCAGCAACAGAAATATCATGTGGAGCTGTAAGAGCAGAGAGAGGAAGAGGAGGAGGACAACAGCAAGAGTCATTTCATGCACATCGGTGCTGAATCACACAGTCTGCCTTGTTCTTGCCCATGGGCGATGTGTAGCGGGGGCATCACTCCTGTCCTGCCTGTGTTACAGGTACTTGCCCATGGGCGATGTGTAGAGGGGGGCATCAGTCCTGTCTTGCCTGTGTTACAGGTACTTGCCCATGGGCGCTGTGTAGAGGGGGGCATCAGTCCTGTCTTGCCTGTGTTACAGGTACTTGCCCATGGGCGATGTGTAGAGGGGGGCATCAGTCCTGTCTTGCCTATGTTGCAGGTACTTGCCCATGGGTGATGTGTAGAGGGGGCATCACTCCTGTCCTGCCTGTGTTACAGGTTCTTGCCCATGGGTGATGTGTAGAGGGGGCATCAGTCCTGTCCTGCCTGTGTTACAGGTACTTGCCCATGGGCGATGTGTAGCGGGGGCATCACTCCTGTCTTGCCTGTGTTGCAGGTACTTGCCCATGGGCGCTGTGTAGAGGGAGGCATCACTCCTGTCCTGCCTGTGTTGCAGGTACTTGCCCACGGGCGATGTGTAGAGGGAGGCATCACTCCTGTCTTGCCTGTGTTGCAGGTACTTGCCCATGGGTGATGTGTAGAGGGAGGCATCACTCCTGTCTTGCCTGTGTTGCAGGTACTTGCCCATGGGTGATGTGTAGAGGGAGGCATCACTCCTGTCTTGCCTGTGTTGCAGGTACTTGCCCATGGGTGATGTGTAGAGGGAGGCATCACTCCTGTCCTGCCTGTGTTGCAGGTACTTGCCCATGGGCGATGTGTAGAGGGAGGCATCACTCCTGTCTTGCCTGTGTTACAGGTACTTGCCCATGGGCGATGTGTAGAGGGAGGCATCACTCCTGTCCTGCCTGTGTTACAGGTACTTGCCCATGGGCGATGTGTAGAGGGAGGCATCACTCCTGTCTTGCCTGTGTTGCAGGTACTTGCCCATGGGCGATGTGTAGAGGGGGCATCACTCCTGTGTTACAGGTACTTGCCCATGGGCGATGTGTAGAGGGAGGCATCACTCCTGTCTTGCCTGTGTTGCAGGTACTTGCCCACCAGCGCCACCTGGAGCAGCTGTGGCACACCAAGAAGGTCAAGCTGCACCAGCGGCTGGGGCTCCGCCTTTTCCAGCAGGATGTCAAGCAGGTCTGTATTGCAACCCTCCCTGTGCTGTATGTCCACCTGGCGTATGTCTCTAGACAGTCCTTACAGATCACGTTGTCTGTCCACCTGTCGAATGTCTCTAGACAGTCCCTACAGATCACGTTGTCTGTCCACCTGGCATATGTCTCTAGACAGTCCCTACAGATCACATTGTCTGTTCACCTGGCGTATGTCTCTAGACAGTCCCCACAGATCACGTTGTCTGTGCACCTGGTGTATGTCACTAGACAGTCCCTACAGATCACGTTGTCTGTCCACCTGGTGTATGTCTCTAGACAGTCCCCACAGATCACGTTGTCTGTCCACCTGTCGTATGTCTCTAGACAGTCCCTACAGATCACTCTGTCTGTCCACCTGGCGTATGTCTCTAGACAGTCCCTACAGATCACTCTGTCTGTCCACCTGTCGTATGTCTCTAGACAGTCCCTACAGATCACTCTGTCCACCTGTCATATGTCTCTAGACAGTCCCTACAGATCACAGTCTGTCCACCTGGTGTATGTCTCTAGACAGTCCCTACAGATCACAGTCTGTCCACCTGGTGTATGTCTCTAGACAGTCCCTGCAGATCACGTTGTCTGTCCACCTGGTGTATGTCTCTAGACAGTCCCTACAGATCACGCTGTTTTGGTCAACCTGTGTATGTGTGGCAGGAGTGTAGCATGAAGCTGGAGCATCCTGATGCATGTGTGTGTGTGTGTGTGTGTGTGTGTGTGTGCGTGCGTGTACGCTCAACTTGTGTATGTGAAGTTGGATGTTATGTTATTGCTGGAAGTCTCACAACGTTGCATCACCTTGGTCATATGAAACTTTGTTTGATGGGGGAGTACATTATGTTGGATTCTGCAGAGGAAAAGATACTTTAAAACAGATCTTGCTAACCAAGATGACAGCTAAGAATAAAATGTTAATGTATGAAGTCACATAATGCTATACATGTACAGCACGATAGCTGCCTTTCCCTAACGGTTTCTTGCCAGTCTGGGCAAACTCATTATTTCTAGATCTAGCATTCACACGGGACAGGTAAGGCCTTGCTTTCCCCATAGGGGCCACATGACTACTAAATTTAGGACAATGAGTCAGGTGAGAGGAATGGGAGAGGGAGCTAGAAAGGCTTAGCCAACAGCAAGGTCAGTACGGGAATGGCAGCAAGGTGTGGAAAATAATGCAGTGTGGGACTTAATGGGTTAATGTGGACTTGACAGCAGTCTTGCTTGAACTTTGAATGACCCCAATGCAGTGTGGGACTTAATGGGTTAATGTGGACTTGACAGCAGTCTTGCTTGAACTTTGAATGACCCCAATGCAGTGTGGGACTTAATGGGTTAATGTGGACTTGACAGCAGTCTTGCTTGAACTTTGAATGACCCCAATGCAGTGTGGGACTTAATGGGTTAATGTGGACTTGACAGCAGTCTTGCTTGAACTTTGAATGACCCCAGTGCAGTGATCAGTGTGGAGTTCAGTGTTTGAGAGAGGCCCTTCTTCTGGTCTGGCTCATGTTCTGCCTCTCCAGCAGTGCCTGCTCTTCAGCATCATTCTGTGATTTAAAAAAAAAGCAGCACTGATTTTCCCTCTGACACTCTGATGACATATGCTTTCCGTGTGCAGGTCATCGACTGGCTTGACAACCACGGGGATGTCTTCCTGCGGAAGAACACGTCCATCGGGAAGACTCTGCAGAGAGCCAAGGCGTTGCAGAAAAGCCACGAGCACTTTGAGTCCGTTGCACAGGTAGGCCTGCCCCCTTCCTCTTGCTGCGTGCTTGTGCTTGGTGTTGTAGCCTGTGCTCTTAGACCGACTTGCTGCGTTACATCTCTAGGCAGTCTGTGATGGGCATCACTTCACTGAAGTCTCTTGATGCCATGTCACATTGCTGCTACGGAGGCTGAGGGAAGAAAATTTGATGCAACATTGTGAGACTTCCAGCAATAAAGTGCTACTGGCAACAGGCCCAGTGCAAACTGTTTTGCGACGAGACTTCAGTGCGTGCAACACATCATTGTGTAGACTCTCTTGATGCTTGGTGCAAGTATTCAGCATTTGCATGTTTCACTTCTTTGCTCATTAATGTTGTCTGTGTAATATTCCCACAAGACTGGTAAAACTTTGATAAGTGTAGAAAACAGCAGCAGCAGCAGCAGCAGCAGCAGCAGCAGCAGCAGCAGCAGCAATTAGAATGGAATTGAGCTTGCTCTCAGTCTTCTACCAAAGATGCCATTTTAATCAGTGAGACAAACATTGGGTGTAACTACTTCGGCCATGAAAAGCTTGTAGTTCTACTCTCGTTGATGATACAGTTGTTGCTGCTGTTGATGTTTGGTGTTGACTGTCTTGTCACTGACTCTGGATGTTGTGCGTGCCCTCCAAAAGTAGTTTTTGATAGGCAAATGGAAAGCTCAATTCAATGTGATTTAATTATATTTCATTTGATTTAATTTGATTTAATGTGATTTGATTAAAATTAATGTGATTTAATCTGATCTGATTTGATTTGATTTGATTTAATTGTGTGATATTGTAATTTGTCAACAGCTTCATTTGTTTAATATATCAGCAGGATGTATTCTGAAAATGATTTCCTTTATCAACACTCAACACTGTAATCTGCTGTGCTGAAATCACTTCTATCATCACCACCTCCTCCTCTACCACCACCTTCTATGCTGTTATCAACATCACAGTCTCAAAAGCCTGCAGCAAGGCAGCAATCTAGCTTGCTGATGTTGACATCAATGGCATGCACACGCACACACACACACACACACACACACACACACACACACACACACACACACACACACACACACATAATCCCTTTTTGTCTTCTGTTCTTTAGCCAGGTTTTCTCATGTAGGGTTGCCCATGCTGAAGTCGTAAGGTACTTCAATGCTCATATTGTGAAGACTGTAGTCAGAAGATTGCATCCCTGGTTTCTTTGGGACAATTTTACCTTGCCCAGCTGGCTCGGACTCTCGTGGGAGTTTGGGGTAACGATAGAGCCACCACATCTCCCTACACGATTTGCATAATGCAAATAACTAGGGAAATCAAGGCTTACTCGCCCTCAAACCAGCTCTAGCGATTTTTGTGATCAATTGCCGAACGTGGCCTACACAGGCTAATAGACTGTAAAAACCTAATCACTTTATTCATTCATCCATTTCGTTCATTTTTTCATTCATTCATTCATTTGTTCTTCCCTTGCAGAACACTGTCACTAATGCCGACAAACTGCTGGCAGCTGCGGATGAGCTGGCGCAGACAGGGGAGTGCGACCCCAAGGAGATCTACAGCGAGGCCCATGAACTGGAGGCTCGCATGCACAACTTTGTCATGGCTCTGGAGCGGCGCCGCGCCATCTTGGACATGACCGTGTCCTTCTACACCCACGTACATGAGGTGCGGGATGCTGCCACTTGTGGGGGTGTGTGTGTGTGGGGTAAAATCTTAAGCTGTTTGAGACCCAGGCATGGGGGATGTTGCTATAGAAAATCACACGTTTTCCAAACATACTGTACCAGTAGACAACCATAGGTATATGACCTTTTCACCTCGAAAAAAGATTTGCAAAAATCATCCCACACACGTGGCTAATAGCATCAGCCAATGAAAAGGCTCCATCTATAGCGTCATGGCCAGTGAAAGGGAGGCAACTCTCCCTGTTTCCTGCACATGCGCATAGATACCATGATGCAACCACGTGCCACCACTTTTCGACTTTTCGTTGGAGTGTTTGGATGTACTCTGGTGTTCTCCTCAAGTCTTCACGTTGTGCGGACTTTCTGAAGGATTTGCTGTCGACTATGGCGGCGTTGCTGTTGGGAAGTACAAACACTCCTACGGCCCTCGCCGTTTTTCGAATTCCTGTTTAATTCGTTTTTTGCTTCAATTTCTGTTCCCGCCGGTAACCTCAGTGCACGGTCTGGTTCAGTTATTTTGTTGCCTGTTGTCTCTAGCTTCGGCTAGGTGCGTTGTGAGCGTGTTTTCGCTTGTTGTACGCTTTTATTCTTGTGAGTGCGTTCTTGCTACTGCTTGCGTCAAGTTGACGCTGTTGCTGTCCGCCATTTTGTTTCGCCATTTTGGGAATATGGCGGCTCGCCCTCCTACCTCTCTTCAGGGTACGGAGGCGGTGCGCAGGTGCGCAAGCGCGGCTCTGCTTCTAAGAGGAAGAGCTGTTTGTCTATACCTCCTTCCTTTTTGCCATGTAAGAGGTAAAGTCGCGTTCGAGTAAGCCTCGTTCGGCCTCTTCCTCTGCATCGTGTAGCAGGGTAGACGATGTGTCGGGGAAGTTTTCTTCTCTCGACAACTCTTCTTTACAGGACACTCTGTCTCTGGGGATTGCTCGGGGGTGGTTTCTGAGCCAGTTTTGGGTCCCCAGGCGGCTGCTGCATGTTTGGTGTATTTGTCTGAGGCTGCCTTTGTTTCAGTTCCCAGAGTGCGGTGTCGCACCGATCGGATTCTCTCCCGGCGGTAAGTCGAGACGGAGACGAGTCCCTCGGTGGGGTGGGCACGGCTATCGATCGCAAGGGGGCTCTGCCCATGCGATCCGATCAGCATGTTGCCTCGGATTCCTGGCCTTCTCCTGGTCGACCAGTAGATCGTATCCGACACGAGTCGCGATACCGGCAGAGCGTTGCTATCGATCCCGCCGAGGCAATGCCCGCGCGATCCGATCAGCATGCTGCCATGGTTCACTGGCGATCAGATGATCATTCAATCGATCATGATGGAGAGAGGAAAAGAGCGGGTCAGGATACAGGCTATGCGTTGCGATCGACCGCACAGAGGCTTTGCCCGTCCGATTCGATCAGCATGCTGCCTTGGCATTCGGACGATCAGCCGATCGTTCCGTACATCGTGACGGCCAGGCGTCAGTCACGGTGCATGCAACGTTGCGATCGCTTACACGGAGGCAATGCCCAGTTGGCTCGATCAGCATGCTGCTTTGTTTTCCGGGCGTTCTGTCCCTCGATCAGTGGATCGTGGCGATCAGCGCGACCGGAGGGGTGTTGCTGTCGACCGCGCAGAGGTTTTGCCTTTGCGGTCTGATCAGCGTCCTCGCTTGTTTTCACGACGATTGCCTGGTCTATTGCTCGATCGTGATCGTCCTTGTCGGGAATTTCGACACGATCGAGCAGTAGATGGTGTTGGGCAGGGGTCCTTTTACAGGACGCGCGGTGCTGTTGATCGCTCCGAGGTTTTTTCCCGGACGGTTTGATCAGCCTGCGTCCTTGGCGTCTCAGCGATCACGTGATTTTGCGCGAGATTCTCGCCCTCGGCGATACGTGCCTGACGATCGCTTGGATTTGCGTTTCGATCAGCATACTGTCTCAGTTCTAGGGGGATCGGTCGATCGCATGTCAGATCGCGATCTTCTCTTTGACTCTGATTCTCCCGTTCGTGCTTCTCGGAAAAATCTGCTTTGGCGGCGTGTTGAGTCTCGACACTATCTCCTTCGTGATTTGTCAGACTCTGATTCGCGATCGCTCAGTCCGGTACGGGTTTCTGCTCGTCGCTCACATAGGTCTGCGGACTCTGAGTGTTTTCGATGGCAATCCGCCCGGCTGCCTTCCGGCGCTCGTACTTTGTTTTTTCCTCGATTGCCTGATCTATCGCTCGATCGTGATCATCCCTGACGGGAATCAGACACAATCGAACGGTAGCTAGGTATGGACCAGGGTCACTGTACGGGTCGAGCATTGCTGATGTTCGCGCTGGGGTTTTCCGCGCGATTCCATCGGCAGACAGCCTTGAATTCTCGGCGGTCGCGAGATTTAGGGCAGGATTCTCGACTTGGGGCAGGCGTTGCTGACGATCGCTCGGTTTTGCCCATGCGTTTTCGATCAGCAATATTGCCTCAGGTCTCTGGGGATCGGCTGATAGGTGATCAGATTGTGATCTTTCCTTCGGTCTGGTCGTCCGTGGTACAGGCAGAGCATTGCTGACGCCGCACAGAGATTTTTTCCTTGCGGTTCGATCAGCTGCTGCCTTGTATTCCCGGTGTTCGCGTGAATCGTGTTTTTTCCGGCAGGGAATTTCGTCACGGCAGGCGATGCTGACGTTCGCTCAGTGACGTTTCCTTTGCAGTCAGATCAGCTTGTTTCGTTCATTTCCCGGCGATCGGCTAATCTCACGCTAGTTCGTGATCCTTTCTGCCGGGAATCACAACAAGATCGGCGGACAGGCAGGGCTTGCTATCGACCGCACGGAGGCAAGGCCCGGGCGGGCAGATCGGCATGCTGCCTTGCATTCTTGTCAGTCAGCTGCTGCCTCAGGTCTCTGGGGATCGACAGATCGATTACAGATCGTGATCTTTCCTTTGAGTCTGTTTTTTGTCCAGTTCGTCCCTTCCGGGAATCGGTTTCAGCCAGGTGTTGCTGACGAACGCACAGTGTTTTGCCCTTGCAGGCGGATCAACATGCTGCGTTGTTTTCTCGGCAATCGCCTGTTCGATCAACAGATCGCAGTTCAGGCGGGGTCTACGAACATCGGAGTTTTCAGAAATCTTACGGCACTTGGCGTTTTTTCGATTTCTGTTCATTCTCCGTTTGTGCACTTTACATGTATTGTTCCACCGGTTTTCAGTCCGGTTAGGTTCAATTATTGTCTCTAGCTTTGTCTCGATGCATTGGCTTTTCTTCGCGTGAATCTCCTTCTTTCCTGTGTTAGCTTCGGACTTTCTGGAAGTCGGAGCGATCAGTGGATCGTGTCGGATAGGTCTTGGACAGGCAGAGCACTGCTATCGATCGCATGGAGGCTACGACCATGCGGGCCGATCAGCGTGCTGCCTTAGTGTTCTGGAGTTCGGCCGTTCTACCGTAGATCGTGAGGGACAGGAGTCACGTTATAGGTATCAGCTTGCTGCTTAATGTTCCCGGCAGTCGCCGGATTTACGATTGATCTTGAGCATTCCAGCTGAGATTCAGTCTTCAAGCAGTGGCGATGTTGGTGAGAGGCAGGGGAGTTCGGTTGGCGGTTGTACCTGGACGATTGGTTGGTTTACACCTATCGTCTCTACACTCACTCTCATGGAAGTTCCTTTTCCACGGAATTTTTTCTCTGGAAATTGACTATCCTGGCAGATCACTGAGCCGGAGGACCGACACAGACACGACCTTGGTGTCCAGCCTTTGGTCTGCACTCGAGTCTCTGCGGCAAATCCACTTTCTAGAGATGGAAGCGTATTGTCTCTCTGAAGGGATTGGTGTCAGTATTGCGTGATCGGCACGTGACAATCTCGGGTGATAATGTCGCGTGGCTGAGTTTTCTTCGCCATCGGGTGGCACAGTCTCTACGACTCTGTCTCTCTGGGCTGAGGAGGTTCTCTTGGGCTCACTTTCCTGGAGGTTCCATTTCCACGGCATTCTTTCCCGGGAAATTGAATATCCTGGCAGTTCACTGAGCTGGAGGAATCTTTTTCTTTCTATGGAATAGACTGTGGCTTCGCTGGGGCGAACTGGTGGTGAATCTGTTCGCCACCCGATTCAACACATGTCTTCCGTGTTTCCTCTCGCAGATGCACGATCCGAGGGCTCTCGGATGAATGCTTCTGCTAGGTCGTGGTCGGGCGTGCATGTCTATGCTTTTCTCCCACTCGCCTTATTCCGAAGGTGTTGGCCAGGGTCGCCCTAGAGTGTCCTCGGATGATTTTGGTCGCACCTTTCTGGACGGGAGTTTCATGCTTCCTTGAGCTGCTTGCTCTGGCGGATGGGGAATACTTTGTTCTCATTCTCTCTGGTCCATTCTCGAGCAGCCTCACTCGAGCATGGGCCAGTCAGTCGTTCACTTCCTGAACTTTCTGCTTGGCTCTGTTCAGACACACAGTTTGCAGAGAGACAGGTCTTGTTTCCCTCGTTTGATGTCACACGCCTCCCTCGGTAGTTACCGCTCGGCGTTCACGAACACAAGCAAGGCCACGTGTGGCATTGACGTGTCTTTCAGTTGGAGGGTCTCACCATCACCTGTGTATGTCGATCCGAACGATACTGACTGTGTCAACTGTCCAGTCTGTGCACTGGAGTATGTCTGGCTAGAACTCAGTCTTGTCGTTTCGCCGACATAGACTGTTTCTTCCATGGAACTTGGCCACGGCGGGATATCAAAGACATCCATTTCCTAAGCTGGATTTGTCTTTGGATCACGGACACGTTTTGAATGCGCAGCTTGTTCCTCTGGTTGGTGTATCCAGGACTCATGAGATTCGCAGGGTTGTGACCTCTGTGGCTTTTGCCAAGAATGAATCGCTCTGATTTCATGAGGGCGGCGTTCTGGCGCAGTGACTGCGTTTTCACGCATCACTGCCTGCAGAATGTTCGCGTTCGTTGCCTGGACGGCACCTTTGGCATCAATAGTTGGATGTGGCGGGTTCGCTGTCCGCCTTTGAGTGGTGTGTGTTCTTTAAGTTAGGTTGGTAGATGCACATCCCTCCTCCCTTCTGGGGTAATCTACCTATGGTTGTCTACTGGTACAGTATGTTTGGAAAACTTTAAGAAATTTAAACTAATTTCTATGTTTTCCTAGCATACTTACCAGTAGACAACATAATGTCCCACCCTCCTCCCCATTTTTTGTGCATCTTCACACGAGTTTCTCGGTATGGTGTCGAAAAGTGGTGGCACGTGGTTGCATCATGGTATCTATGCGCATGTGCAGGAAACAGGGAGAGTTGCCTCCCTTTCACTGGCCATGACGCTATAGATGGAGCCTTTTCATTGGCTGATGCTATTAGCCACGTGTGTGGGATGATTTTTGCAAATCTTTTTTCGAGGTGAAAAGGTCATATACCTATGGTTGTCTACTGGTAAGTATGCTAGGAAAACATAGAAATTAGTTTAAATTTCTTAAACTTTACCCTTTTTTAATGGCTGACCCAGAGCAGAGGAAGGCACCCACATTTCTTTCGTTAGTGAGGACTGTCCACAGGGGAGATCTGATCTTCATGGTCAATTGTCCTAGAGAGGCAAAGACCTCATGAGGATGATAGATTGTCCTAGAGACGCAAAGACCTCATGAGGATGATAGATTGTCCTAGAGAGGCAAAGACCTCATGAGGATGATAGATTGTCCTAGAGAGGCAAATACCTTATGAGGATGGTGGATTGACCTAGAGAGGCAAAGACCTCATGAGGATGATAGATTGTCCTAGAGAGGCAAAGACCTCATGGGGATGGTGGAGCGTTGAAGGCAGATGAAGACTTCTTGATGACAGTGGTGCTTCTCTTTGAACAGGAAGATGCCTCTCTGTGAACATGAAGGTGTCTCGCTTTGAACAGTGTCAAGGGTCACTATGGTGGTAACTTAGAAAGTGGCCCTGGGCAGTAAAAACCAGAAGGAAACTTCCAAACCCTGAGCTAATTGGAGATTAACGCAAATGCCACAGAACACACAAAAGCATATAAACAGACAATACATATTTATTATCTTAAAGCTAAGTATATACTCTAATTAATAAAAAGAATTACAAGGAAACTATGACAAATTCAAGTTAAACGTCAAAAAGGGTCCCCCACTCAAACTGTCACAAAGACCAAGAACATTGCCTAAACGACGAACCACCGAAATGCAAACAACATCCAGAATGCGAGACCAACCCTAGTTTTCTTTCTCTCTCTTCCTTTTCCATCGATTAGTCTTTCACCTTTACTCTGCTGTTTTTTTCCACAAAGACATTCTGAAATCCTCGACGCACACCGTTAGTTCGTTGGTTCCAGGACTATTTGGTACAGTATGGGACAGCAACGTTCATATTGGTGTTCTGCCCATCACTCCGAGAAATAGCTTCCTCTGCCTCTGTCAACCTTGAACTCACCCAGGGTGTCCAAAAATCAGTCCAACTTTCCACAACTTCTCTCCAACTCATTTACTCTCTCTCTCATCTCCTTCTCCATCTTTCCCTTTCACTTTTTCTCCCCGCTCCTCTCTCTGATCTCTCTCTCGTCATCCATGACGTCATTCGCCTTCAAATTGCATGGAGATTTCAACATCATGTAAACTATAGAAAATAGTTGTCAGCTAAAAGATAAACAAACTATAGCACACATTATTACTTTCTTGCTTCTTGCACACGACGACATTGCCAGAGATCCATAAAGCACAGTGATAAACGAAGAGGTGGGGAGCTACCTCCCAGACCCAGAAAAGAGCAAGAATAAGATCAAAGACAGACCATGTCAGGAGGGCTTCAGACTCGGGTACAATCTAGACAGGTGACAATATGCACCCCCAGGAACGTCAACTCGACTGCTCCTAAACATGCCTCCAAAACTAGGAGACACGAACCAGCGAATACATTGCTCAGGTCTGCCCAAGCAAGACCTAACACTGCCACGAAACCCCGTGAACAGCACCGCCCAAGAACGGCCACCGAGAGAAAACAGACTGACCTAGCCTCCAAATCCGTAAGCACCGATTTCCTCGCTGACAAGACTTTGAAATCAAAACAGCCAGCAACATGCGCCGCAATGTACTATTGAGACTTAAGGGCGGAACAAAATGCCAGAGCACAACACTGAGCATACAAACAATCACTTGCAAATCATTTGACTCACACCAGATATACCATAACAATCCAAATCCCATTTTGGGTCTTGACAACAGGAAGGTGCCTCTCTTTGAACAGAAAGGTGCCATGGTGCTTATATCCTGGGCCATTCACATACGCCAAGTGTCCACTTTTCCCTCATACAAGACCTCTGTTGCAGAGAGGATTACTTGAGATAATTATAGATTGTGCAGGTCCTACATGGGCCTTTATTTTCAAAAACTTTGTAGAAGACTTTTTCATGACCCACTAGTTGTGGTTGACAAGTTCCAGGGATTTAAAAGCCACTTCTGCTTCATAAGAGTTTTTACTAATTACTCTTAGAACCTTCTGTTAGGTTACTTTAGATGACTTTTTGATAATGTTGTGTGTTGTGGATTGTTTTTCTGCAAAACTTGACCTGATCTTAGTCAACGATGTCCTAAAATTTTAACCTTCGAAACAATCTATCTCCAGAGTTGACACAGGGAAGATTTTTAATTGACTGCACAAATAAGGTGCGGTTGATACTACCTGCTGTAGTTTGGAAAATGATAGTTGTAAAATGGGCGGATCAGGGAGATCAACAGGGCATTTTGACAGACTTAAGATGATGTGGAAGTGATACTATGTGTAGTCCGATGACCTGGGGGTAAAAGTGGGCAGTCTGAGCACCCATTAGTTGGGGAAAAGTAGCAGACACCTTTGTCTTCAGCATCACTGTCCAAAGTGGATGATATCATATCCACTTGGATGGCCGCAAAGAAAAAGTCTGAGTGGAAAGTGAAATAAGTGCCAGGGTTGACCGAGTGACAGGATGGAAGTTCTGACTCTGAAAGCTTGCCAACGAGAAGCATAGAAAAATCAACAGACACTTGATGCCAAATTTTTACTTTTGAGGGAGAGATGTGGGGTCCGAGCACTGATTACAAGGTGGAAAGCCATCATTAACTTACCCTTATCCAAGGATTCCATAACCTTCACCCTCAATATAAATAACCTTGAACTGACCTTGACCTCATGCTTCTCCAGCTGACCTCCTGGCTTGAGGAGCTGCAGCAGGAGCTGCAGAGTTCTGAGATTGCCGACACCGTGGAGGGGGCGGAGCAGCTGCTGGCACAGTTCAACCAGCAGCGGGAGACCACCATCGAGGCCGCCATCAACACTGTGGGGGAGGGCAAGCAGCTTCTGGAACAGCTCAGGTGGGTGGCCTTTCACCCCTGTGACCTTGGGGTGCCATGCAAAACCCTGGGGACCTGGGATGGATGAGGGGAAGTTAAATGCCCTTTGGAACTTTTTGTTTTCCTCCAGTTGGTGGGATGTGTGAAGTTGAGATAAGGCAGAAATGAAAGTTGATGAAAAATTGCAACTAGTGGTATGATGCAGGAATCAAGGAACACATTGGCAAATAGAGCAATAAAGACAGTCACATTGTACATATAATATTTTTCACTTTATTAGCTTTATTAAAAGAAGACCCTTTACCAACATTTTTACAACTTTTTGATGGAATTGATTGAGAATCATGGTATTGATTCCCGTGCAGCTGGTGTCAAAACTTTCTCTGTCCATTTAATGGAAGCTCCACCGAAAATCGCAGCATTATGGGTTTTTCCTTTGAGCTTTCACATCCATCAGATGCAAGTGAAATGGAGTCTAACTGCAGCAAGTACCCATAGGCCTTGGCAACTACTGTTTTTGGTGACTGGATGGCTGCATGGCCTGCCATGTCCTTTGTGTTCTGTGTTCACTGAGTATGCACATCATGGAGACATTGACTCCCACCCCCACCACCACCACCACCACCACCACCATTGTCATTATCATTATCACCACCACCATCACCATGGTGTGTACATGGGTAGTATTTGTGTGACAGTTTTATAGGTAACATACACTTTGTATGTGTTTGTGCTGTGTTTGTATGCAAACACATAAACATGCCTAAATATGGACCAGGTACAGACAGACTAAATCATTATCTTGGTTATAATTTTAAGAAAAATTGCTGCATGATACAGTCTTATAACCAAAACTCATGGGACAAGTTTCTGTTTATTATTTTCTATATGTCCTTCTTGCTTTCCTTCCTTCTCTGCTTCCTTTCTTACTTCATTATTCATTCATTCATTCATTTATTCATTCATTCATTCATTCATTCATTCATTCATTCATTCATTCATTCATTCATTCATTCATTCATTCATTCATTCATTCATTCATTCATTCATTCATTCATTCATTCATTCATTCATTCTTTTCCATGACCACCCTTTGTAGTTGTGTTCAGTTCTTTCTCCCTCTCTCTTCTGTCTTTTTTTGCCTCAAGCAAAGCTGTGAGATTAATACGATAATCCGTCAGAGAAAAACAACCACGGTCAATCAGCGGCATTTCTGTCTAGTCTGATTGGTCAGATCTCCAACTGGGTCTGTGTGTCTGTGTATGTGCGTCTGTGTATGTGCGTCTGTGTGTGTGTGTGCATGCGTGCGTGCGTGCATGCATGTGTGTATGTGTGTGTTTGTGTGGGCGCGGGCACCATTCAAAGAACCGGACGAGGAGCTGTAGTAGCAGGAGCCCACACAGATCCGAGTGCCGCCACCGTGGGCGAGGCCCAGGCCTGGTATTAGCCGCTCCACTTTGGGCAGCAGCTTATCGCAGCTGGAGCCACTGCATACATCTGATCAGGAGCCTTTTGCCTGTTGGCGAGATGCATGGAAACATCCCCGTCTCCCTATCACAGGCGAACTGCCTGGCTCGCGCCAACCTCCTACCCGAAGTCTGTCTATCATTGAGGGTGAAGACATGAGTGAGAAACAGAAGGGAGGGATGAGTATGGAACACCGTGGATGAACTGGAGAAACCCCAGCAACTGGAGCTGGGCGAGCTGGACCTGTGTAGGCTGCCTGGAGTGGGGTGTCGTGTTTGTTGTGGAAGGGGGTGGAAGGATCCAGGTGTTTTCCAAGGCAGTCGTCATGGTTGCAGTCTTCTGGCCGTGTGACATGGGAATGTCGGGTGTGACATGGGAATGTCGGGTGTGACATGGGAATGTCGGGTGTGAAATGGGAATGTCGGGTGTGACATGAGAATGTCGGGTGTGACATGGGAATGTCGGGTGTGACATGGGGATGTCGGGTGTGACATGGGAATGTCGGGTGTGACATGAAAATGTCGGGTGTGACATGGGAATGTCGGGTGTCACATGGGGATGTCGGTGTGACATGGGAATGTCGGGTGTGACATGGCGATGTCGGGTGTGACATGGGAATGTCGGGTGTGACATGGCGATGTAGGGTGTGACATGGGAATGTCGGGTGTGACATGGGGATGTCGGATGTGACATGGGAATGTCGGGTGTGACATGGGAATGTCGGGTGTGACATGAAAATGTCGGGTGTGACATGGGAATGTCGGGTGTCACATGGGGATGTCGGTGTGACATGGGAATGTCGGGTGTGACATGGGAATGTCGGGTGTGACATGGGAATGTCGGGTGTGACATGGGGATGTCGGGTGTGACATGGGAATGTCGGGTGTGACATGGGAATGTCGGGTGTGACATGGGAATGTCGGGTGTGACATGGGAATGTCGGGTGTGACATGGGGATGTTGGCTGGAAATTGGATGGCAAAGGAGCCTTTTGTGTGTTAAATGCGATGTCTCCATTCTAGAGGACTGTGAGAGGTGTGGAAAGAGTTGTGTTGAGAATAATGGAGAGACGGAGGTGCACCTTGTGGAAAGAAACTTTGGGAGGAAAATATGTACACATGGCAGTGTGAACTTTGATCGATGTGATTTGAAAGAGAAAAAACAATTTCTTGGCATCACAAATATGGTGTTCAACTTTGCTCTATGGCTTTGTGGAGTTGGTTCCGTGTCTAATACATACCGTTTTATGCATTGTGCAAGGAATGGGAATCACATCTACGATGTAAAGTGGATGCATTGAAATGCGATTGGAGGAAGAGTCACCATAGAGAGGAGACACAAATAGATCAGATGTGCGTGAGATCGGCGTTCGTGTGGATTGTACACATGTTTGTGTTAAAAAATAACACCACCACCACCATACTTGTGCTGAGACTGTTGTTCTAAAATGGGTAAATCTCTGTTTATCTGTGTACATAGGAATTCTCAATGATTGCTCCATAAACGGACCACACCAAAGTTTCTGTGGAGTTCAGAAATGAATGAAAAACGGAGGAACGAATGACATGACAGCGCTATGGATTGACTTGTAGTGGACGATGTGTGCTGTGGTCATTTTTTGGTCATCTCTGACCTACTCATGGACATCTACCTACGTACCTATCGGCGTACTCGCTTCTAGAAAGTGGAAACGCTATGGTGTGGACCGTCTTGCCGAGGTCTGAACTCCGCGTCGTGTTAGCTTTGCGTGGGTTGCAGGCTCTTCATGGCCCATACTTCTTTGTGGCTGTAGGATCTGCTTGGGAGAGGAGAGGGAATAGCGTACATGCGTGTTGAAACAGTCTCCATGAGTTTGCCTACCTGGGTTTTCTGTCCTGACAATGAATCCAGTTGACATCCCTCCTTGAACGGGTGCATGTCTCAGTGCTTGGTGTTCCTCCTTGTGCAAGAGATTTTGGTCTCTGTTTGACACTGAAGCTTGGTCTCTTTATTTGCCTTGCGTTTCAGTGTGCATGTCCCTCCCAAGAGCTTACTCGGTGCTCATATCCGATGCATAGGGTGAATGGAGGCTGGACGCTCAGCGCAGCGTTTTATGTACTGCTCCTCCTTGCACTGATGGGCACGAGTTCACTGGCTGTAGAAGATGCTCTCTCCCCAGTGTGCGCAGGAAGGGCATGAGGCAGCGTGTTCTATGGCAACTGCGTAGACCAAAGGGGAGTCGACACTGGAAGTGCTGTGTTCGTGGGCATGGGCTCATTTCTATGTTAGCCCCCTGCCTGTGTGGAAGCTCATGCTTTCATAAATTGACAGGAGGCCATAGGTTTTTGTTTTTGTTGTTTTACCTCATCTGATCTCTCTCCATCACCGCCGAGGACGTTGTGAAATGATTCGAACGAGAGAGAATGTTTTGTGACTGACTGGACAGTGAGGCGAACGTTTTGGCACAGCTCTGTTCCACTGCAGGAAATGGAAGAACATGACCAGGAAATGTAGTGTGTTTCAAGCAGTGGCATTCTTCCCGGCACGGATGGATTAGCCTGTGGCGGGAATGTCGAAAATATGTGGAATATTAGAAAGGAATTGAAAACTCTGAATGGGAAACACCGCTTACCAATGGATTCCTGAAAGGCAACTGTGCGAGTTTTCCTAGTGACCTGTCTTGGAGTTCTATGGCGGAGCACGGGCGTTTTATCTCGCTCTCACCTGCTCCTCCCAGCCAGCACCTGGGGCCGATGGAAAGAGAAGGCGTTGCGGGCTTGTAAGGGATACGCGTTCTGCTTTGCAGTGAACGCAGGGAGCCCCACGGGACGCCACACCGAGGGGAGCAGCTGCAGGTGTGGGGTGTAGGGATAATGGGCTCCCATGACAGGCAGGCAAACTGCTTGCCTGGAGCTGTGTGCTGGCAGCGGCACGCCAGGCCTTCGAGGTGGACGGTCGTCTGACCGCTGGTCATCAAAGACGGGCTTGAAGCGGCAAGGGCAACACAGGGGGAACAAAGGGGCGAAAGTATCCATCTTGTTCCTCCTGTCCTTGGGCCTCTGTCTCCTGTTTGCCTGGAGGGTTCGGGCTGTGGGCAGAGAGGGAGGATCCTGAAGGAAGCTCTAATGACTAGGCTTAGAAGGACGTTAAGGAATTTTCGAAATGAAACGCTGTGTGGAACTTACATTGCAGAAGGAATAAGTTGCTATTAAATAAACTGCTTTGTAGACGAGATTTATGTCGTGGCAGGAGTTTCTTGCTTCTCAGACTCATCATAAAGAATATATCAGCATTATTCCGTTTGCTTGTTTTACATATTAATTTTGTTAAGGTGGCTAGTTTGATTTCAATCTGAATAAGAAATCGCCTCGAGCTAACGATGATGAGAGACGTGCAGTGATGTTATTAATACATGTATGAAGTACCCACAGCAATTGCAGATGTTTCATTTCCCTCATTCACAATTTCTTCACTGGAGCATGTTATTTCCTTGGGGTAAAAAAAAGTAACTGAATTTCTTCACAGGAGCATGTAACCAGACCTGCCTACTACTACGGTTTGACCGTAGTTTCTACGGAATTTAGCCCAAAACTACGGACTACGGTCAAAGTTAAAAAAATACGATTTTTTTGTAGTTCGATATTACGGAAAGTGTAAGTCACATTTCAGGTTAGGTTCGCCTGATGACATTGTTTAGCCGTGCGTGAATTACGCGTTTCCGGTTGTCGTTTTTCGCGCATGCGCGCTCTTCATTGTAGAATTGGAAACCAAAAGTGAAAGATGTCGTCGCAGGCAAAAAGACTACATGAAACTTCCGAGTCCGACACGGACAATGAAACCGCGGACTCTTCTACGAGTAAAACAAAGAAGAAGAAGAAGGCTCCAACGCAAACTTTTCGGCCCCATTACTCGGAGAAGTATCGAGTTCTCACTCGCAGCGAAAAAGGTGCTGAATTCGCGCACTGCAGTGTTTGCTCGTGTGACTTTACGATTCGACATGGCGGAATAAATGATTGCAAAAGGCATTGCGAAAGCAAAGCCCATGTGGATAAATGTGTGCCTCACCCAACTTCAACAACAAAGGCCATAACGAACTACTTCACTCAAAAACCCAAGGAAAGTGGACCGACAGTGGAGCAGGTCACGCGCGCAGAAACCATGATGGTGGAACTGTTGACAGAACTGAATCTCCCATTTACATCAGCTGACAAGTTCACAGAGGCCTTCCCAAAAATGTTTCCGGACTCTCAAATTGCTGCGAAGTTTGCCTGTGGAAGATCCAAAGCTACTGCTGTTGTGAAGAAGCTGAGCAATGGTTTTCAAGAAGAGCTCATCATGAGAATGAAGAATGATCCTTTCACGATCTCCACTGATGGTAGCCAGGACACTCGGGAGAAACTGTTTCCATTGGTGGTCCGCACAGTAGACCAGGAAACAGGCCAGGTTCATTCTGAACTGTTATCCGTTCCAGCTCTAAGTGATCGAGCCACAGGTGAGTCACTTTATTACAAAACATAGGCCTACTGTCTTTAAACTTTGTCATGCATCTTTGCAACAAAATTAGAGGCTGGAAGATCCTATCTAACATTTAAAGGTAACAGTGATTGACATGACTGTACTAATGTTACATCATGTCACTCTACTTTTGTTCTGTTCAGTGTGACTGTGTAGTCTTTACTGCACACATAATTGAGAAATGTAAAGCGCTAGAACTCAAATGTCAAATAGGCACTATGACTATAAAAATAGCCATTATTATTATCAACCAAAGGTGTGTGTTGTCATTTTTTTTTCCAGTCCTTTTTGTGTTTGCCTTGTCTGTGGATTACAAGTGTGCCATGTATTGTTTCAGGTGAAAACATTTTCAAGCTTATTGATGATGTTATGACTGACCATGACAGCGAAGGGAGAGAAGTTGTGAAGATACCTTGGAAGAACTGCCTAGCCCTTGGCTGTGATAACTGCAATGTCATGGTGGGAAAGAAGGCTGGGGTCTACGCATTCATGACAAAGAAGCATGGCAATGTGTATCTGGCTGGATGTGTGTGTCATTTGATACATATTGCTGCACAAAAAGGTATTTTTTATTTATTCATCTGTTATTAAAGGCACTAGAGAACCACCCTGCATGCTAAAATGGGTTAATCCACAGCTACACAGTCTAAAAATGTAGTGATCTACCAATTTGTGCAGTTTAAATCGTAGTGGATTGCCAGAAAAACAGGTTTGAAAATATACAAAAATCTAAAATTGTAAAAATAGTATCTGCGTTTGCGAACATGGATACTAATTTTAGAACAGGAACAATATGATCAGTGGCTAGTCCACGCATTGTATAACTCTAATCTCTTTCACTAAGTTCATTTCTCCTTTTGAATTTGTTATAGTCTGAAGTAAAATCCACTTGTTTCAATGACTGCTTACATCGGCATCTAACAGAAAACTACGTTTGAAATTTGAAATCTATCAAGGGACACAACTCGTCATGGCATGAATGACTGCCAAGAAATCTAACTACATGTACTGTGATGTGGTACTAGCAATTTATTTCTGTGTTTGAATATTGTAGCAAATCATCCTTTTAACCCCTCACAGGAACGTTTATGACATTACTTGCATACGTGAAAAAATAGAATTAATTATTGAGCGTTTCCTGCATATGAGCGTTTAATATTTTATCAAGTATAAATAACAGAATGCATTATTTCACATGTTACTAAAGATGTACACTAAATTCCACAGTGCAAACCAGTATTCAGTAGGATAATGAGTTGAGTGTACTAATGTGGTATTTGTGTGTGTTTGTTTCAGCATCATCTGAGCTGTCTCTGAAAATCGATGAAGTCCTGGTGGATGTGTACTACTATCTTGACAAGAGCAGCAAAAGACTTGAGGAATTGAAAAACATCCAGCTCCACCATGATGTCAAGGCTACTCGGATCTTAAAGCATGTGCCAACGCGCTGGCTCAGTGTCAGAACATGTCTTCCTCGGCTGTTGGAGAACTGGGGTGCGCTGAAAGAATTCTTTCAAAAGGAAAGACAAGAACGAAAGCAGAAGACCAATTCTCAGGCTGATCGCCTTGAACGTCTGTACACTGTCTTCAGTTCCCAAACATCAAAACTGTACTGCATGTTTCTGAACAGTGCACTGCAAGTGTTTGACGACCAGAATCTTGTGCTGCAGTGTGAAGAGCCGAAAATCCATTTGCTGAGACGAACTATCTTCAAGTTGCAGCGTACCCTCTATGAGAGGTATCTGAAGTCTGTTGCCCTTTCAAACAAGGGTGGGGAACTGTTGCGGGAGGTGAAGTTTGAACAAGCGTACCACCACAAGGCTGATGAAAACCTCACCATTGGAGATGATGCAAGGGAGTTCATCAACAACACAAGCAGCCTTCGGCCAGAGAAAGTGAAGAAATTCTACATGGAGGTGAAGCAGTTCTTCATGACGGCATCTGCATACATCAACAAGAGCTTTCCTTTGGGCAGTGACCATGTGCTGTTGAAGCATGCAGAAGTAGTTGATCCGAATGTGGTGAGGACCAAAATGCAAAATGATGCTGAGGCAACTACACCTGTGCCTGACAAGGATAGTCATCTGGAGTCCATCAAGTACTTCCTTCAAAAGTACCCTGCCCTCATCCCCCCTGGAGGATCTGCAGACAACATCCTGCTGGAATTCTCAAGATTCCAGACTCACATCTTTGAAAGCTTGCCAGATCAAAATGAAACAGGGAGGATAGATGACTTCTGGCAATCTGTCAAAGATCTCAGAGATGAAACCGGCTGTGAGAAATTCCCTCACCTTCCCAGTTTCATGCAGGGGATCCTGACAATACCCCACTCTAGTGCCCATTGTGAGCGAATCTTCAGTCTTGTTCGAAAGAACAGAACAGAAACCAGAGCCAGCATGAGTCAAGAAACATTGGAGTCTCTACTTGTTCTCAAGTCTGTTGGCAAACAAGAAAGGGTGTACACCAATGTTCAGCTTCAGGAGCTGAAATCCTGCTACAAAGAAAGCCTGAAGAAAAAAGACTAGTGTCAAAGTGGAGTCAATGTGAAACTGAGAACGATTGTGAAACTGATTTGTTGGATTGATTGTGAAACAGCGATTGTGCAGTGTACATGGAACTAAGTGCAATTTTGAACAGAAACAATGTATTTGGAGAATTGATGAAATACAGTAGCAGTTGGAACAACAAACAAGTAAGTTATAACAGTTTGAAAATAATGTGAAGTAAACTTGTGTTATGTTCATTTTGTTCAAAATAATGCCGCGATACCGCGATTCGAGTGACTA
>JAWQFJ010000419.1:93206-98206 GCA_034096865.1 Theodoxus fluviatilis
TATCTGCTTGCCAAAATGTCTACTTTCCTTCCTTCCTGCCCATCTGTCTGCCTGTCAGTGTGCCTGCTTACCTGCCTATCTGCCCACGTAAGGGCCCATCTTCCTTCATGTCTGCCATCTGTCTGCCTGTCAGTCTACCTGCCAGCCTGCCTATCTGCCTTCATAAGTACTACTCTTCCTTCCTGTCTGCCTGTCTACCTGCCTGTCAGTCTACTTCCTGCCTGCTTACCTGTCGGGGTCCACTGCGAAACGTCCTCCTCTCCGCAAGCACGACCCGCAGCCGGAGATGAGCAGGGCAGGGAGGACTGGAGTGGCGTAGGCACAGGAGGAGTAGGGGAGAAGAGGGGAAGAGAGTTTGGGAGGGAGGGGGGGGGGAGGGGGCGAGGGGGAGGGGGAGAGAGAGAGCGAGAAGGTAGTCCCAGGTTGACATTTTAAATCTCGAGTCCCCTACGCTGCTGTTCAAACGGCACCTGTGTGCATGGAGACATCACCTGCAATGTCTCTTCCCCTCCCCCATCTCCTTGCACCCCCTCCCCCATCCCCTTTCCACCCACTCCCCCATCCCCTTTCCACCCACTCCCCCATCCCCTTCCAACCCCTCCCCCATCCCCTTTCCACCCACTCCCCCATCCCCTTCCAACCCCTCTCCTATCCCTTTCCACCCCTTCCACCATCTCCTTCCACCCCCTCCCCCATCCCCTCTCCTATCCCCTTCCAACCCCTCCCCTATCCCTTTTCACCCCTTCCACCATCTCCTTCCACCCCCTCCCCACTTGCAAACACCCACACTCCTACCCTCCTCTCCTTTCCTACCTCCTCTCCTTCCCTCCCGTGCCCTTCCCTCCTCCCCTCCTTGCCCCTTCCTTGCCCCCCGTTTCCTCCTAACATCTCAGTCGTTATGTCGTCAACTCTCCTGCATAGTCTGTGCGTGTGTTTCTGGGACGTCACTTGGGGCCACCAGCACGTGTACCTGGCCTATTGCCCTCTGCCCTCTGCCCTCTGCCCTTTGCTTTTCGTCGTCATGCGCAGTTACACTGCGTATCGGTTATAACGAGATTCGTTTTACCTGGGACCAAATGCAGGCCCGTGAACCTGGAACCAGTAAACTGGTCACACATACAGTGCTCCGTGAACTTCCCCTCCGTCGCAGGGGGCCGACCTTGGGGGGCCGACCTCTTGGTCAAAGCTCTGATCGTGAACTTGGGTAGCAGTCTCAAATCGCGTGTTGTTTTGCCACTGCTCGAAGCCTGCATGCCCCTGTATGTTGGGGGTAAGAATAGACCCCCTGTACGTTGGGGTTAAGAATAGACCCACCGCGTCTCCCTACGCGAATCGTAAGAGGCAAATACCTAGGGAAATAAAAAGTTCGCTCTCTTGCTCGAAATAATTTTAGTTAATTTGTTATGATTATTTGGAAGCCTGTGGTGATGTAGATATGATGAGGTGAAACTTCAGAACCTTTGACTTGCCACAGTAGTTTTGCCTCGAGGCATTTAGGTCAAGGTGGGAGTCTGATGGAGTTCTGTAGAAGTTTTGCCTCTGGCGTGGAAACTACGGAACCTAGTTCCGTTAATTGCATCTCATTTACAGACGAATTCCTGTAGAGCTCTGGGAAGGAGAGCTGGAAGGATTGGATTGTGCCCCAGTTTTTTCGTGTCAACATCAGCAGAATCGATGGATTCGTACCTGCTCGACCTTTTGGAGAGACCTCCAGTATCCTGATGTGGAAACAAACAAACAAAAAGCATAAAATGTGTACCACTTGTCACTTGTCATGTTCAATTGTTGTTTTTTGTGCTCACAAAGTCTCACACTGCATTTGGCCTGATGAGGAAATGTGACACAGATTCGGCCGCCTTTGCTCGAATGATAGTGTCGATGATGCTCATTCTTAAGACGGCTTGTGCTGACGACTTTCTTGGACAAGAGATGACCTCATGTCAGGCGATCGAGGAGTGTAGCAGGGCAGTAGCACTGTAGTGTAGTGGAAGTAGGTTACAAGGCTTTGTCAGTGAAAATTTGGTAGAACTGTGGGGTGAGTATATAACAAGGCTTTGTCAGTGAAAAGTTGGTAGAACTGTGGGGTGAGTAATAACAAGGCTTTGTCAGTGAAAAGTTGGTCGAACTGTGGGGTGAGTATATAACAAGGCTTTGTCAGTGAAAAGGTGGTAGAACTGTGGGGTGAGTATATAACAAGGATTTGTCAGTGAAAAGGTGGTAAAATTGTGGGGTGAGTATATGACAAGGCTTTGTCAGTGAAAAGGTGGTAGAACTGTGGGGTGATTATATGACAAGGCTTTGTCAGTGAAAAGGTGGTAGAATTGTGGGGTGAGTATATAACAAGGCTTTGTCAATTAAAAAGGTGATAGTTTGTGGGGTAAGTATATGACAAGGCTTTGTCAGTGAAAAGGTGGTGGAACTGTGGGGTGAGTATATGACAAGGCTTTGTCAATTAAACAGGTGGTAGTTTGTGGGGTAAGTATGTAACAAGGCTTTGTCTGTGAAAAGGTGATAGAACTGTGGGGTGATTATATGACAAGGCTTTGTCAGTGAAAAGGCGGTGGAACTGTGGGGTGAGTATATGACAAGGCTTTGTCAATTAAACAGGTGGTAGTTTGTGGGGTAAGTATGTAACAAGGCTTTGTCAGTGAAAAGGCGGTAGAACTGTGGGGTGAGTATATGACAAGGCTTTGTCAATTAAAAAGGTGGTAGAATTGTGGGGTGAGTATATGACAAGGCTTTGTCAGTGAAAAGGTGGTAGAACTGTGGGGTAAGTATATAACAAGGCTTTGTCAGTGAAAAGGTGGTAGAACTGTGGGGTGAGTATATAACAGGGCTTTGTCAATTGAAAAGGTGGTAGAACTGTGGGGTAAGTATATGACAAGGCTTTGTCAATTAAAAAGGTGGTAGTTTGTGGGGTAAGTATATGACAAGGCTTCCACCCCCCAACCCAACCCGCCATCCTCGCTCCGTTTATCTGTTTATTGAACTGTGATGTGGCTCTAACACTTTCTCAACTTTCTGAGAATCATGCATTCATGCGGATGATTGTTTGTTTGTTTGTTACTATAATCGCCATAGAGAATGGGGTTCTGTCCAGCAGTTCACCAACGTGAAGACCAGGACTGGCGGGTGACGGGGTTGAAGTTCAACTGACAGCCGCAAAGTGTGGGCGGAAGCAAGGGAATCCGCCCCTTAGAGTTTTGCAGTGAGGCGCAGTATGCTCGTTTACACTTGGAGAGGGAGGGGGAGGGTGTGTATGTGTATGTGTGTGTGTTATATTGTAGAGATGCACACACGGGGGGAATGAGGAAGGGGGGTGGGGGTGTCATTGTGGCCAGAATGACAAGGTGTTTCTCTGGGATGACAGAGAGGGCAGGGTTGTACACAGAGGGGGTAGTGCAAGGGGCTGTGTGGGGGTGGGGATGGTGCCGGGCTGGATGGGGGGTTGGGGTTGCAAGTCTGACAGGGCTGTGCACCTTTGGAGAGGATGAAGCTGTTTGCGATGGCAGGGGGTGGGGAGGGTTGGGTGTGGAGAGGGGGTTTGAATGGTAAAGCAAGCTAGACCCCTCCCCCCCCGCCCACCCTCCTTCACTTTTTCCCTCATTCCTCCCTCTCCGTCCCCCCTCCTCTTCCTCCCTCCCCTTCCTCCCTCCCCTTCCTCCCTCCCCAAGCAGCCTGTCTGTGAGTGTGTGTGGATGGAGAAGGGCAGCCTGCAGTCAGGCTTTTGCCCAAGCCCTGGGCTTTCCTCGCCAGCTCTCTCCAGCCATGCAGGGACAGGGTCGCAAGCCAGGTGGGCTTTTACCTGTAATGAGTGCTTACCTGTCCTCACCTGCCGTGTGCCTCTCTGTCTGTCCTGGGATGAGTAGCTGCTCGCACCGCCATGGGTAGTGGGTGCTCCCTGTCCCTGTCCTTGCTTGGCGCCTCATGTGATCACCTGTCCTGTGTGTGTGTCGTCCTGCCTGTATGTCTCCCTCGCGTGCTTTGCTGTGTGTGTCGTGTCGTGTGTAGCATGGTGTGTGTGTGTGTGTGTGTGTGTGTGTGTGTGTGTAAGTGTGTGTGTGTGTGTGAATGTATGTGTGTGTGAATGTATGTGAGTGTGCGCGCGAGCGTGCGTGCGTGCGTGCGTGTGTGTGTGTGTGTGTGTGTGTGTGTGTGTGTGTGTGTGTGTGTGTGAGAGAGAGAGAGAGAGAGAGAGAGAGAGAGAGAGAGTGCGTGCGTGTGCATGTGTGTGTGTGTGTTGTGTGTATGTGTGTGCGCGCGTGTATGTGCACGCGTTTGTGTCTTTGTATGTGTGTGCGTGTATGTGTGCGCGTATGTGTGCGCGCGCTTGCGTGTGTGTGTGTGTGTGTGTGTGTGTGTGTGTGTGTGAGCTCTCATAATCTTCTCAAGGGACGTGCAACCTGTACTCCTGTTCATGTGTTGCCCTCCTCTTAATCACGTACGTGGTACACACGTCACCTGTTCACCTGCTCCAGACGAGCTTACCTGCAGCACAGTTCCTTGTTTAAGACCACCTGTTTGTGTTCGTACCTGTCATCTTCTGTAGTAGCTGCGTGCTTGTCGTCTGCTGTCCATCTTCCTGGTTGTGTATAGAGCTTGTCCTTGTTAACCACCCTAATGCCCTGCTGCTGTCTGTTTCCTTACCAAGTAGTGAAGGTAAAGGATTTTGGATTTGCACAGTGGCTCATCGCCCATGACTAGATCCCTAGCCCTTCACACTTTACCCCCAAACACTGGGCCACTTCATCACTGCTATACTGGCACATGACGGAGAGAGGATGCACACATTCAGGTACCAGCAGCATCCCCACCCCCGGGGGGAGGGGTGTGTCCATTGGGTGCACCCCCCTGTGGGTTCGGGGTAAGAATTGACCCACCGCGTCTCCCTACGCGATTCGTAAGAGGCGAATAACTAGGGACACCGTGACTTGATTTGCGTTTACTCTGAACTGTTCTAGTGATTTTCGTGCTAAATGGCCTTACATAGCCTACAAGGC
>JAWQFJ010000419.1:100706-115706 GCA_034096865.1 Theodoxus fluviatilis
GGGAAAGAATTGGGGTGGGGGGTGGGTTGGGGTAGGTTGGGTTTGCCAGGAACTGGTATATATTTCAGAAAAGATGGAACGGAAGGGAAGTTGGTGTAAATACCTTTTAGACTCACATGCGAAGCAAAAGTGAGTCTATGTACTCACCCATGTCGTCCGTTCGGGCGTCCTGTCGTCCGTAAAAAAGTTTAATGTTGGATTTTTCTCGGAGACTATTAAGTCTATCAACACCCAATTTGGCATGATGGTGTATGATGACAAGGCGTTAAAAACATACATAGTGACTTGACCGTGCTTCAAGGTCAAGGTCGCAGAGGCCGTAAATGTTGTATTAAAAAAGCCATTTTTCACATCCTCTCAGCATGTGAGTCGTGTGGGCTTTGCCCTTCTTGTTGTTTTTGCTTTGGCACTTCGTAGAGTTAATCTCTCTCTCTCTCTCTCTCTCTCTCTCTCTCTCTCTCACTCCATCCATCCTTTCCCTAGTCTCCCATGCTCTCACTTCTTTTCCCAGTGCGTGTCTATATTGCCGATGGAGAGAGCGGACAGCGGCGTAGTTTCGCTGCCTCTATTTAGCGTCCTCTTGCTGTGTGTGCTCAGGGGGCCGGCAAGGACAGGTGCTATTTGGGTCCTGGTCCCCGTCACCTTGCCCGTGCCGTCTTAAAGCCACTTTAGGCCAGACTTGTCTTCAAGCACTTCAAAGCTGTGTCGTCTTAAAGGCACTCTATACCAGTCCTGAAATATCTTCATGCACTGCCAAGATGTGCCATCTTAAAATAACTCTATTCCAGTCGTGAAATATCTTCATGCACTGCCAAGATGTGCCATCTTAAAGGCACTCTAGACCAGTCCTGAAATATCTTCATGCACTACCAAGCTGTCCACCTTAAAGGCACTCTATACCAGTCCTGAAATATCTTCATGCACCGCCAAGATGTGCCATCTTAAAGGCACTCTATACCAGTCCTGAAATATCTTCATGCACCGCCAAGATGTGCCATCTTAAAGGCACTCTATACCAGTCCTGAAATATCTTCATGCACTGCCAAGCTGTGCCGTCTTAAAGGCACTCTATACCAGTCCTGAAATATTTTCATGCACTGCCAAGCTGTGTCGTCTTAAAGGTACTCTAGACCAGACCTGACATGTTTTCAAGCACTGTTATACTGTGCCGTCTTAAAGGCACTCTAGATCAGACTCGTATTGCACCCATGCACTGTTAGACCGTGCCGTCTTAAAGGCACTCGAGGCCAGACGTGTATTGCCCCCAATACATGCACTGCTGGACGTTCTGTGGAATATGAGTGACTGTCGAGGACTTGAGTGCCACTGACTAGTGGGAACGATTGTGACTCGATACAAATGTAGGTGACAGAATGGACAGTGTGAAGTTAGCTTGCTTGACCTTCTCTTAGAACTGCTAAGAATGAAACAAACCAAACAAAAGTGTAAAACGGTTTGAGGTCCAGACTTGGGTGATGATAATCAAGATCGCTTTTTTTTTTACGCACCGTTACCGTTACAAACAATTGAAACTGTCTCATTGCTGAATAGCTCATTGTTATTTCTAGATGAACACCATCCACCGTCTACTTTTCAAGAATGTTCCTCTTTGCAACATCAATAGCTAGATGGAACATCTCCTCCATGCGCACCTTAGAAACGCGAACAATTTGTAACGAATGGGCCTTTTGTTACTTTAACTGGGGGAAACAATCTGAGTTGAAATCATCGAACCTTCAACCCTGCTTTTGCCTCCATCTTATCCTCTTTTGAAATTCCTTTTCTCGAGTTTTCTCGTCGCCGCCAACCGCGTTTTATGTCCGTCGTTATTTTGGGAATCCCGCCATTGTTGTAAATCGTTTGTTCCTCCTCTTTGCTATCGGGTCCAGCTTTTGTGAATGGTTTGTTTGAACCTCTCCTCGTTTGAACTGTCCTGGCTGCAACCCCCACCCCTATCCCCCCCACTCCCTCGCCCCCCTCCCCGCCATCCTCCCTCTTCTGCTAACCTTCGACACTTCTTTTATCTGCACATTTTCACGAGCCACCATCAACACCCTCCACCCCCCCAACCCCCCAACCCCACCCCCCACCCCCACCCCCCACCCCCTCACCTTTCCCTCCCTCTCTCTCTCGTTCTGCGTTTCATTTGTTGTCTGTTTCTGCCGTTCCCATTTCTTCTACCGTCCTCGTCCTTAACCCTTCCTCCTTCCTTTCCCACACCCTTAACCATTCTTCCGAATGACAATCAATCTAATGAAATTTCCCATATCTGTTTTTCATCTGTAGCACTGCTCATCCACCGTGTTCGTGCGATTCATAAGAGGCGAATACATGGAGACATCGCGACTTGATTGGCGCTTACTGGGAACTATTCTAGTGATGTGTATGCTTAGTGGCCTTACATAGCCCACAAAGGCTGATAGGCCGTAAAAATCCATCCATCCAACCATCCATCCATCCATCCACCCACCCACCCATCCACCCACCCATCCACCCTCCCACCCATCCACCCACCCACCCACCCATTCACTCACCCACCCACCCACCCACCCATCCACTCTCCCACCCACCCATCCACTCACCCACCCATCCATCCACTCACCCACCCAACCATCCACCTACCCATCCATCTACCCATCCATTCACCATCCACCCACCATCCATCCACCCAACCACCCATCCATCCATCCATCGTGTTCGCTTTCGTGGGGCATTTGGTGACTCCTCACACATCCGTCTCTCTGCCTCTGTCCATCCGTCTGTCAGTCTTTCTCGTTTGTTTGGAAGCAGGGATTGTTCTCGTTCACTTGTTGTTCACGGCACACTCTGGACAGGTGTTCTGCGGACAGGCGCTCTGTGGACAGGTGTGCTGCAGACAGGCGCAGTGTAGGCAGGCGTGCTACAGACAGGCGCTCTGTGGACAGGCGCAGTGTGGACAGACGTGCTGCAGACAGGCGCTCTGTGGACAGACGTGCTGCAGACAGGCGTAGTGTAGACAGGTGTGCTGCAGACAGGCACAGTGTAGACAGGCGTGCTGCAGACAGGCGCAGTGTAGACAGGCGTGCTGCAGACAGGCGCTCTGTAGACAGGCGTGCTGCAGACAGGCGCTCTGTGGACAGGCGTGCTGCAGACAGGCGCTCTGTGGACAGGCGTGCTGCAGACAGGCGTAGTGTAGACAGGCGTGCTGCAGACAGGCGTAGTGTAGATAGGCATGCTGCAGACAGGCGCAGTGTAGACAGACGTGCTGCAGACAGGCGCTCTGTAGACAGGCGTGCTGCAGACAGGCGCTCTGTAGACAGACGTGCTGCAGACATGCGCCCTGTAGACAGACGTGCTGCATACAGGCGTTCTGTGGACAGGCGTGCTACAGACAGGCGCTCTGTAGACAGATGTGCTACAGACAGTCGCTCTGTGGACAGGCGTGCTGCAGACAGGCGCTCTGTGGACAGACGTGCTGCAGACAGACGCTCTGTGGACAGACGTGCTGCAGACAGGCGCTCTGTGGACAGACGTGCTGCAGACATGCGCTCTGTGGACAGACGTGCTGCAGACAGGCGCTCTGTGGACAGATGTGCTACAGACAGGCGCAGTGTGGACAGATGTGCTGCAGACAGGCGCTCTGTGGACAGGCGTGCTGCAGACAGGCGCTCTGTAGACAGATGTGCTACAGACAGGCGCTCTGTAGACAGATGTGCTACAGACAGGCGCTCTGTGGACAGGTGTGCTACAGACAGGCGCTCTGTAGACAGGTGTGCTGCAGACAGGCGCTCTGTGGACAGGTGTGCTACAGACAGGCGCTCTGTAGACAGATGTGCTACAGACAGGCGCTCTGTAGACAGATGTGCTGCAGACAGGCGCTCTGTGGACAGGCGTGCTACAGACAGGCGCTCTGTAGACAGATGTGCTACAGACAGGCGCTCTGTAGACAGATGTGCTACAGACAGGCGCTCTGTGGACAGGCTTGCTGCAGACAGGCGCTCTGTAGACAGATGTGCTACAGACAGGCGCTCTGTAGACAGATGTGCTACAGACAGGCGATCTGTGGACAGACGTGCTGCAGACAGGCGCTCTGTGGACAGACGTGCTGCAGACAGGCGCTCTGTGGACAGACGTGCTGCAGACAGGCGCTCTGTGGACAGGTGTGCTGCAGACAGGCGCTCTGTGGACAGGTGTGCTGCAGACAGGCGCTCTGTGGACATGCGCAGTGTAGACAGGCGTGCTGCAGACAGGTGCTCTGTGGACAGGCGTGCTGCAGACAGGCGCTCTGTGGACAGGCGTGCTGCAGACAGGCGCTCTGTGGACAGGCATGCTGCAGACAGGCGCTCTGTGGACAGGCGTGCTGCAGACAGGTGCTCTGTGGACAGGCTTGCTGCAGACAGGCGCTCTGTGGACAGGCGTGCTGCAGACAGGCGCTCTGTGGACAGGCGTGCTGCAGACAGGCGCTCTGTGGACAGGCGTGCTGCAGACAGGCGCTCTGTGGACAGGTGTGCTGCAGACAGGCGCTCTGTGGACAGGCGTGCTGCAGACAGGCGCTCTGTGGACAGGCGTGCTGCAGACAGGCGCTCTGTGGACAGGCGTGCTGCAGACAGGCACTCTGTGGACAGGCGTGCTGCAGACAGGCGCTCTGTGGACAGGCACAGTGTAGACAGGCAATGCTGCAGGCAGGCGCTCTGTGGACAGGTGTGCAGACACGTTCTTGAGGGGCAAGATTAGAGCAGAGTCCCTCTGGCCTGCAGAATGGGATGGAGAAAGAAAGTGCAAATGTGTGTGTGTGTGTGTGTGTGTGTGTGTGTGTGTGTGTGTGCGTGCGTGCGTGCGTGTGTGCGTGCGTGCCTGTATGTGCGTGTGTGTGTGTATGTGCCTGCGTTCGTATGCTTGTGTCTGTAAATGATGCATGTGAGCTTGCGTATATGTGTTCGAACGTGCGTGTCACTTCATGCGTGTTTGAGTGCATGCGTGCAAGTTTGTGTGTGTGTTTGTGTGTGAACGAAATTTTTTGGTCTATAATGCTTAGATAATGTCTTCTCTTTTAGGAAATCATAACTTACGCAATAGGTGCAAATATAACTTTGTCTTTTTAATATTGTTCCTTGAATATAATTTGAATTGATTTTACAGCAGTGTATTTTTTAATAATTCATTGCAATCATCGGTATCGTTACTATTGTCTACTGCGTTCTCAGTGCCTCGACCACTGTACCATCACTTCGGGTCTTTGGAGCGTGTGTAGTCATTGCAGATATTATTGATTGGTTTTGAAAAATGATCAGAAGCACATTTGTTTTTGTCGACACCTTTGCTTGTTGTTTTAATATCAATTGGGAAATCTGTCGTTCATGTAATTGTTTTCATTGCCAGGGCTGTCGTGATATAAATAGCAGTGATCATCGTCTTCGATCATCTTCGTGTTTGTTTTCATCGTCGTTACCGTCGTCATCGTCGTCATCATCATCATCATCATCATCATCATCATCATCATCATCATCATCATCATCAGTGATCATCGTCTTCGATCATCTTCGTGTTTGTTTTCATCGTCGTTACTGTCGTCGTTGTCATCATCATCATCATCATCATCATCTTATCATTTTGAGCACTTTCACTTTGATTTTCATCGTTATTATGCCGTGCACGTTAAACCTGGACTCTATTGTTGTGAGACGTGGTGCACCATGCATGCGCAAGAAGACGGAGATGCACCCGAGTCCTGCCTGGGGCTCTACACAGTAGTGACGTCACCATGGGTCATGACATGGTCAGTGGTCAGCTGCGGTCAGTAGGGGGCGTGGCAGGTCAGAGCAGGCAGGGATTATCTCCAGACCGCTGGACACAGGCCATGAGGGCAGGGCACTTGCTATGGTCTGCCAACTCCTGCACTTCGTGGCAGTTAACCTTTCTGTTGCTGTGTTCCCATTATTTTTGTTCTTGCTCCCACCGTATCGTTAACCCCTTGAGGGCTACACGCATATCGTACAAGGCCAGTAAGGAAATAAATATATGCATCGCTGTGGATTGCCTGTTGCCAAAATCCTGAACTGGAGTTTCTGATCATTGGAGAGCCCTGCATTGTTCAGCGGCCAATCCTCCTGTGACTTTAACACCTCAAGTGCTATTTATTTTTGCCACTCTGGAAAGGAATTTCCCACCCATACTGCCATGCTTCTCTTGCTTCAGTTTAGCAGTGCGATTCACGTGGTTGGTGTCGTCCGTTGTTTGGGATTTGAGACCAGCAACCTTAACTCCGTCACTGATAGCCATTGGAGTGTCATATTTCAACAAGGCAGTAGCCCGCCATGACTGACCTACGCTCATGTGCATGGTACTCGTCCCCCTGTGGGTGGGGATGCAAGAACAGACCAGTAGATTTCCTTTGAGGATTCGTTAAAGGCGAACAACGAGGGAAGTCGAGCCTATTTGCTCTTACTGTAACCAGCTCCGATGATTGTGTAGCCTGTGGCCCGATACAGCATACACAAGTGGATGGGTCATCAAACTCCATTTATCATCGTAGTCGTCGTCTATGTCTTTGTCGTTGTTGTCTTTGTCATCGTCGTTTATGTCGTCGTCTTTTGTCGTCGTCTTTGTTGTCGTTGTCATCATCATCATCATCATCACCATCATCATCATCATCATCATCATCATCATCATCATCACCACCACCATTGTTTTCTTAGTGCACACCTTGCATGCTGCAGATGGCTTGACAATGTCTTGCAAGAGCGCATGGTCTTCCAACTGCTGGCAGTGTTTTTCTGCCCACCAGAAAGCCGCTCCTTTGGTGGCGCGCGTTTTGACTTTCCACAGTCCAGCAGTGGCCTTGACCCCTTGACTGCAACATACACCTTGCTTGCTTGCAACATACACCTTGCTTGCTTGCAACATACACCTTGCTTGCTTGCAACATACACCTTGCTTGCTTGCAACATACACCTTGCTTGATTGCAACATACACCTTGCTTGATTGCAACATACACCTTGCATGATTGCAGCATACACCTTGCTTGATTGCAACATACACCTTGCATGCTTGCAAGGCACACCTGGCTTGATTGCAACATACACCTTGCTTGATTGCAAGGCACACCTGGCTTGATTGCAACGTACACCTTGTTTGATTGCAGGTGTGCTGCACCAGCTGAACGAGAGTCGCAGCCAGCTGGAGGAGCTATGGTCCACACGCAAAATGAAACTGGACCTGTGTCTGCAGCTCCGCATCTTTGAGAGGGATGCCCTGGAGGTATGAATGAATGAACGAATGAAGGAATGAAGGAATGAAGGAATGAATGAATGAACAGATGAATGAACAAACAAATTAAGCAGAAAAGAGAAATGCAAGAATTATTTGGGGGTGAATGGGTGGGGATTGGGATGGGGGGAGTGAATTATTGAATATGTTTGTGTTTGGAAAGAGGGGAGTGGACGGACAGACAGAGCTTCTTATGAGTCATGAGTCCTGCATTTAAAGAATACCAATTTTCACTGACATTTTATCGTGAAACTGTTCACTCTATATTACGTCAGTATCAGAGAGAAAAAAAAAATCAACAAAGGGCCATTGTCATTGACTGACCAAGGCAAATGAAGAGATTGGCGGAAGGAGGGACAAAAGGAAGAATGGACAGACAGACGGATGTACAGTCGGGCTTGGCATTAGTCCCCAGTGAAGCAACTGGTAAACAGCATGCAGGAGGAGGAGAAGGAGGAGGAGTCGAGAAAAAAGACCACAGGGAAGGGAACGACAAGTAACACGGGGAGATTCTGGACAACAACGCCACCGTTTCTAGTCTTGTATGCCCTGCCCTGTGCGTACAGGTGTTGTACGCCCTGCCCTGTGCGTACAGGTGTTGTATGTCCTGCCCTGTTCGTACAGGTGTTGTATGCCCTGCCCTGTGCATACAGGTGTTGTACGCCCTGCCCTGTGCATACAGGTGTTGTACGCCCTGCCCTGTGCGTACAGGTGACCTTCCATATCTAGTGTTGTACGTCCTGCCCTGTGCGTACAGGTGTTGTACGAACTGCCCTCTGTGTACAGGTGTCCTTTCATGTGTAGTGTTGAATGACCTGCCATGTGCGTACAGGTTTTGTATGAACTGCCCTGTGTGTACAGGTGTTGTACGCCCTGCCCTGTGTATACAGGTGTTGTATGAACTGCCCTGTGTACAGGTGTTGTGCGACCTGCCCTGAGTGTACAGGTGTTGTAAGCCCTGCCCTGTGTGTACAGGTGTTGTAAACCCTGCCCTGAGTGTACAGGTGTTGTACGCCCTGCCCTGTGTGTACAGGTGTTGTACGCGACTGCCCTGTGTGTACAGGTGTTGTACGCCCTGCCCTGTGTACAGGTGTTGTGCGACCTGACCTGCATGTACAGGTGTTGCACGAACTGCCCTGTGTGTACAGGTATCCTCCCAACTGGAGCTGTGGGCGGAGGAGCTGCAGCACATGGAAATGGTGACGGACGGCGCCAAGGCGGAGACGATGCTTACCATGCACAACGAAAGCGTGCTGCACATGCAGAACTGCACCTTTGAAGTGCTCCAGCGTGGACAGGAACTCTGCCAGGTGAGGCTCTGATATGCATGCACCCACATAAAGGGATGCTCACACATAACACACACACACTCATGCAAGCGTGCATGCACACACACACACACACACAAACACACACACACAAACACACACACTCACACACAAAGTTTCCCGGCAGAGCTTTATGTCAGTGCCACAAGATTTTGAAGATTTCATCAAAATTAAACGCCAAAATCTTGAAACTCCATCTATCAGTCTCATAGATCAAGGGGTGCAGTCGACTGCTTGAGGAAAGGAAAAGTGAAACGGTAGAGTTGAATGTGGCCAGTTACATGGTAAAATAAACGATAAATGATACATTGGCATATTGAAAATTATTATGTAATGGTAAATATACATGTTACTCGAATTAGCATGCATAGTTAAGGCATGGTTTTGTGGCAGATTGTAATTTATTTAAGAACCAATTATGACTGGTGCCCTTTGCATAGTAGCATGCACCAGAACTGGTGGACAGTTTATGACACAACTATCAATTTCTCCCTCCCTCTTATATGTATTGGGGGCAGTATTGGGCATATATCCCTGTGATTTGTTCTGCGTTCCACAGATTGAAGCAGTTGTATATAGAGCAGGTGCTGCATCTAACCCTGTTCAAGGGCCGAATAGGGGAACACTTTGGGGTTTGTTCGGCAACAGAGCCAAGCTCTGATAGTTGGAGTCCATCTCTGACAGGAGAGGAGAATTCTCATCTCAGATCCCTCCTTATTACAGCAGTCTGTTTCGAGTAGTCAGACAACCCAGGCTATTCTACACATCTTATATCTTTGAATATGCATGGATAAAATGTTCAGTGTTGGCAACCCAGGAAGCATATGCATTAATTTTTATCTTCGGCAATGCTTAGTTGGAAAAGGGTTAATTGTTTACATTAATTGAAGAAATGGAAAAATCTTGAAAACTTTAGATGAAGAGGTGGGATGACTTCGAAAAGTTTAGATGACGAGATTCAGAAAAATGTACATGAAGAGATGGAGAAAATTGGAAAATTGTAGATAAAGAAAATAAAATACTACTAAAAATGCTTGTATTTTGTATATTGGCAAGCTTATGAAATGTAGTAATGGCAAGATTTAGCAGTTGATGTCTTTGGGAGAAAGTTGAAATATTTCTTGTATTGTGTGCATTGGCTCTGAATGCTAACATTAGGGTTTTGTGTATGTATTTTAACTTTTTTTGTTCTTACTAACAGTTGTACAGAAATCTCATTGTCTATTAATGTGATTGTATTTTATGTGTCCCTAACCATGTTACTATGTCAACTCTGTATTTTGACTGCATTAGCCTTTCCGCTCGTCTGTCCCTTTGTCCTCACACGTCCCTGCCTTTCTTTTGGAATACATCGCCTCATTTGAAGCATCAGGTTTCCATCCTGCTGAACATAATATCATCTTTTCACCTTTTCACCATTGTCC
Organism: Theodoxus fluviatilis; assembly: GCA_034096865.1. Classification (NCBI taxonomy): domain Eukaryota; kingdom Metazoa; phylum Mollusca; class Gastropoda; order Cycloneritida; family Neritidae; genus Theodoxus; species Theodoxus fluviatilis. The sequence goes on from JAWQFJ010000419.1 coordinate 110,705, forward strand.
TTTTCTCTGCTCTGTTGTTCCTTTGTCTGCTTCTCTTCCACTTGCATTTTCCTCTTGTTTCTTCTTCTGCTTCTCTTCCTCTTGCTTCTTCTCCTCCTCTTGCTTCTCCTCCTCCTCCTCCTTTTGCTCCTCCTCCTCCTCCTCCTGCTTCTCCTCCTCCTCCTCTAACTTCTCCTCCTCCTCCTCTAGCTTCTCCTCCTCCTCCTCTTGCTTCTCCTCCTCCTTCTCTTGCTTCTTCTCCTCCTCCTCCTCCTCCTCCTCCTCCTCCTCCTCCTCCTCCTCCTCCTCCTCCTCCTCCTCCTCCTCCTCCTCCTCCTCCTCCTCCTCCTCCTCCTCCTCCTCCTCCTCCTCCACCCCCTCCTCCTTCTTCTTCTTCTTCTTCTTCTTCTTCTTCTTCTTCTTCTTCTTCTTCTTCTTCTTCTTCTTCTTCTGCTTCTTCTTCTTCTGCTTCTTCTTCTTCTGCTTCTTCTTCTTTCTTCTCTTCTTCTTCTTCTTCTTCTTCTTCTTCTTCTTCTTCTTCTTCTTCTTCTTCTTCTTCTTCTTCTTCTTCTTCTTCTTCTTCTTCTTTCTTCTCTTCTTCTTCTTCTTCTTCTTCTTCTTCTTCTTCTTCTTCTTCTTCTTCTTCTACTTCTACTTCTACTTCTCCCTCTCCCTCTCCCTCTCCCTCTCCCTCTCCCTCTCCTTCTTCTTCTTCTTCTTCTTCTTCTTCTTCTTCTTCTTCTTCTTCTTCTTCTTCTTCTTCTTCTTCTTCTTCTTCTTTCCCTCTCTCTTTTCCTCTCTCTTTTTCTCTCTCTTTTCCTCTCTCTTTTCCTCTCTCTTTTCCTCCCTCCTTTCTACTAATATAGTCCTCTCTTCTCTCCACTTGTCTCCTTTTGTCTTTTCTCCTTTCATCTTGTCTCCTCTCCTTTCGTCCCGTCTTCTCTCGTCTCGTTTTTTCTCGTCTCGTTTTCTCTCGTCTCTTTTTCTCTCGTCTCGTTTTCTCTCGTCTAGTTTTCTCTCATCTCGTTTTCTCTCGTCTCGTTTTCTCTTGTCGCCTCTCCTTTCTTCTCCTCTTATTTCATCTTTTTTCATCTCCTCTCTTCTCTTCTCCTCTCTTCTCTTCTCTACTTGTCTCTCTTTTGCTCCCCTCCCCTCCCCTCCCCTCCCCTCCCCTCCCCTCCCCTCCCCTCCCCCTCCCCTCCCCTCCCCTCCCCTCCCCTCCCCTCCCCTCCCCTCACCTCCCCTCACCGTTTTTTTTTCCTTGTCCTAACCAACGTGGGAGTTTGTGGCACTAACACATTTTTTGTGCTTGCCTGTCTGCCTGCCCTGTGCTGCCTGGTGTTCCTGGTGCCCGCCTGCCCCTCGCTCCTGGTCTGCCTGGCGTGACAGTTATTTGAGAGTTGTGGTGTCCAGCTCATGGTGGAGCCACAGTTCGATGCGCCCACGCGGATCCAAGTGCTGCTGGAGTACCTGCACGAGCGGGAGATCGACCTCGAGTCCCTTGCGGAGCAGAAGCGCATTCGCCTGGAACAGTGTGTGCAGCTGCGCAACTTTGAAATCGAGGCCAGACAGGTGAGTGCAGCGTTCGAGGCCAGACAGGTGAGTGCGGCGTTCGAGGCCAGACAGGTGAGTGCGGCGTTCGAGGCCAGACAGGTGAGTGTGGCGTTCGAGGCCAGACAGGTGAGTGCGGCGTGGCGCCTGCAGAGTCTGCGTGTGAGTGGTGTAGGGAATCGCACCTGCCTGTGTTGTTACGGTGGCTCTCTCGAAACGCTGCTTGAAAGAAGTATCCTCTACTCCTAGAGCTGCGGTGTGGAGGTTCGGTAGGCGACATGGATGAGCAGTGAAGGTAGAGTTATCTCCCTTTTAAGGCTGGGCCGCCAGCAGTCCAACTTCTGTTGTAGTTTCTTCATGGTGAAAGTGAGTCTGCGTCTGTGCTGTAGAGAAATTGGTGTTTGATTAAATGTATGTGTCGTTTGATAACAACTTGTTGGCCATATTTTTTTCTGTTATGTAATTGTCCAAAGTATTCACATTTCTGTAAAAGTTTAAAATCTTACTTTCTGTGTGTGTAAGTCATAGTGCCTTCTTATTTAATGGAGATCTGCATAGAACAGTTTTGATAAAGTTTTATTGTTCTGCTCACTGAGGCTGTTGCAATTGTTGTGAAGCTTGTTTTGTAAAGAGAACTGCTGCTGTAAGCACAGGCAAGTCTTTTCCATGCATTGCAAACTTTACAAGAATGAAATGTATGTGATATTAGCATGTGACTATGTGTGTAAATGACAGCGGATCATTTTATTTGTGATGTTCTGCTTTGAGTATTACACATTTTCTAATGGTCTTTTTACAAAGCAATTTCTTGCCAGGGAACATTTTGGTAAATATGTGGGTTAAGATAGTTTATTTGTCTTTTTGAATTATTCATGCATCTCCTTTGGTTGTGTGGTTATAGGTATTTTTTGTGGTAAAGGGACTATTGAAATAGCTCACACATTATATTTCCTGATAAAAGAAATTTAAAATGAAGGAGAGGATTACAGTGGCAGATGGAATGTATGCAACATTTTCATCGAGTATGCTATCATATCAACTAATCAAGTGTGCCAGTTCATGTGTGTATATGTGTGTGCGTGTGTGCGTGTATGTGTGTGTGTGTGTGTGTGTGTATGTGTGTGTGTGTGTGTTTGCATGCATCTGTCTTTCTAGATTGTTCGACAATCAATCCTTCTGACTGACGCTCTGTCTGTCTGCCCAGGCTTGTCACCAGCTTTCCCCAGTGGAGTGGGGGTGGGGAGAGCGTCACCACCTCTCCCTACTCGATGTGTACAAGGCAAATTACTGGGGAAATCGTGACGTGACCCACTCTTACTCTAACCAGCTCTAGCAATTGTTCATGGTTATTGACCTTACATAGCCTACAGAGACTTGTAGGACATACAACTCCGCCCATGCATTGATTGATTGATTCATTGATTCGTTCATTCGTTTATTGATTCATTCATTGATTCATTCACTCAATCCCCAGGTGATTTGCTGGATCCGGAACGGGGAGTCCATGCTGACGGCGAGTTTCATGTGTCCCAATTCCCTCATGGAGGCGGAGCAGCTCAAGAAGGAGCACGAGCAGTTCATGATGGCCATCGAGGTAGGAGGGAGGGTCCATCCCTGTGTTCATGATGGCCATCGAGGTAGGAGGGTCCATCCCTGTGTTCATGATGGCAATCGAGGTAGGAGGGTCCATCCCTGTGTTCATGATGGCCATCGAGGTAGGAGGGTCCATCCCTGTGTTCATGATGGCCATCGAGGTAGGAGGGTCCATCCCTGTGTTCATGATGGCCATCGAGGTAGGAGGGTCCATCCCTGTGTTCATGATGGCCATCGAGGTAGGAGGGTCCATCCCTGTCGCCAGTGTGATTTTGGGGGGTTTCATATCTTCTTCTAATTAACACATTGTCATAAACGTGAGATGATGTGTCAGAGTTGCTGCTACTTGAACGTGTTTGTCTTTGCTTCCTTGACAAGATAACTTTGTGCCTTTGTTTCCTTGACATGGAAACTATGTGTCTTTGTTTCCTTGACATGGAATTTCCTTGTGTTTGTTTACTGGAGGTGGAAACTGTGTCTTTGTTTCCTTAATGTGGAAACTGTCTTTGTTTCCTTGTTGTGGAAACTGTGTCTTTGTTTCCTTCACATGGAAATTGTCTTTGTTTCCTTTACGTAGAAACTGTGTGTCTTTGTTTCCTTGTTGTGGAAACTGTGTGTCTTTGTTTCCTTAACGTGCAAACTGTGTGTCTTTGTTTCTTTGTACTTGTAGTGGAAACTGTGTGTCTTTGTTTCCTTGTACTTGTAGTGGAAACTGCATATTTTTGTTTCCTTGATGTGGAAAGTGTGTTTTTGTTCCATTGATGTGGAAAGTGTATGTGTCTTTGTTCTGTTGATGTGGAAACTGCGTGTCTGTGTTTTCTTGATGTGGAACCTGCGTGTCTTTGTTCCATTGATGTGGAAACTGTGTGTCTTTGTTCCATTGATGTGGAAACTGCGTGTCTTTGTTTCCTTGATGGGGAATCTGTATGCCTTTGTTCCTTGTTGTGGACATAGTGTCTTTGTTTCCTTGATGTGGAAACTGCGTGTTTTTGTTCCATTGATGTGGAGATTGTGTGTCTTTGTTTCCTTGATGCAGAAAAATTGTGTGTCTTTGTTTCCTTGATGTGGAAACTGCATGTCTTTGTTTTCTTGTCTTGGAACTGTGTCTTTGTTTCCTTGTTGTGGAAACTATGTCTTTGTTTCCTTGATGTGGAAACTGCATGTCTTTGTTTCCTTGATGTGGAAACTGCATGTCTTTGTTTTCTTGTCTTGGAACTGTGTCTTTGTTTCCTTGTTGTGGAAACTATGTCTTTGTTTCCTTGATGTGGAAACTGCATGTCTTTGTTTCCTTGATGTGGAAACTGCATGTCTTTGTTTTCTTGTCTTGGAACTGTGTCTTTGTTTCCTTGTTGTGGAAACTATGTCTTTGTTTCCTTGATGTGGAAACTGCATGTCTTTGTTTCCTTGATGTGGAAACTGCGTGTCTGTGTTTCCTTGATGTGGAAACTATGTCTTTGTTTCCTTGATGTGGAAACTGCATGTCTTTGTTTTCTTGTCTTGGAACTGTGTCTTTGTTTCCTTGATGTGGAAACTGCATGTCTTTGTTTTCTTGTCTTGGAACTGTGTCTTTGTTTCCTTGTTGTGGAAACTATGTCTTTGTTTCCTTGATGTGGAAACTGCATGTCTTTGTTTCCTTGATGTGGAAACTGCGTGTCTGTGTTTCCTTGATGTGGAAACTATGTCTTTGTTTCCTTGATGTGGAAACTGTGTGTCTTTGTTCCTTTTATGTGGAAACTGCGTGTCTTTGTTCCATTGATGTGGAAACTGTGTGTCTTTGTTTTTTTGTCGTGGAAACTGTGGTTTTTGTACACTGGACATGGAAACTGTATGTATTTGTTTCCTTGATGTGGAAACTGTATGTCTTTGTTTTCTTGATGTG
>JAWQFJ010000419.1:120706-128206 GCA_034096865.1 Theodoxus fluviatilis
GTCCGTCCTACCTTCCTTCCTTCCTTCCTTCCTTCCTTCCTTCCTTCCTTCCTTCCTTCCTTCCTTCCTTCCTTCCTTCCTTCCTTCCTTCCTTCCTTCCTTCCTTCCTCCCTCCCTTCTTTCCTTCCTTCCTTCCTTCCTTCCCTCCCTCCTTCCTTCCTTCCTTCCTTCCTTCCTCCCTTCTTTCCTTCCTTCCTTCCTTTCTTCCTTTCTTCCTTCCTTCCTTCCTTTCTTCCTTTCTTTTTTCCTTCCTTTCTTCCATCCTTTTTTCCTTCCTTTCCTCCTTCCTTTCTTCCTTCCTTTTTTCCTTCCTTCCTTCCTTCCTTTCTACGTCATGGATGGGCTGCTAGACGACTGCTCACATTAATAATTTGCTTGTTTGGTTTGCTGAAATACATTGCTGAGGTTGTTTTGACCACAAGAAAGGAATTATCTATGGTTGAAGTCTTATTGGTCTGCTTCGTGGTGTCCATTTCTCATTGAATTCTGGTTCCAGGAAGTCCTGAGAGGATGCACAGGTGCTATTGGGTGATTTTCTTTCCTGTCACTTATATTTCGAAAGTAAGGACTTTAATTTTATTGGAATTTTTTTTAATACAAGTGTGGAATATTGATAGCAAGTGATGTCTATGTGAAGCCATTGTAGACGTGAAAATTCTGGCTCCAGGAAGTTGTGTGAAATGGGGTGATTTAGTTTCCCATCTCCTCAATTTTGTTATTTCCTTTCTTTTCACGTATGGAGCACTGATGACGAGTGATTACTGCATGAAAACAAGAGTCAACATTGAAAGATGAAGTGCAGGTTCTAAAACTTGTTTGCATCCTAACGGTGTGGCGGTTGCTCTTGCAGCCACATTGGACCAGCTGCTGCAGCAGGAGAACGTGGTGATTGAGTACTGGACTGTGAAGAAACGCAAGCTGGAACAATGTCACCAGTTCATCTTGTTTGAACAAAGTGCCAAACAGGTAGGTCTGTGTGTGTGCAGGGGGGGGGGGTGGGGGGGGGGGTAGGGGGGGGGGGAGGGGCAAGACAGAGAGAAAGGGGGAGCGAGAGAGCCAGAGAGAGACAGACAGACAGAGAGAGAGAGAGCCAGAGAGAGAGACACATAATTTATGTGCATGCATGCATGTTTGCATGTGTGTGGGAAGGGCAAGTGTCCACTTGTCAGAGTTGTCCAGTAAGACGCAGATTGTGTGGGAAGAATCCTGTGGTGAGTCAGGGACGACCATTGAGGTGGTGAGGGTCGAGTCATCTCCAGTACCTGGACCTCTCAGCAAATGTGTTGTTCTCGTCCTGCAGGCCTTGGAGTGGATCCAGAACTACGGGGAGGCCTACCTGGTCTCGCACACCACGGTGGGCTCCAGTCACCAGGAAACGGAGCAACTCCTCAAGGAGCACTACGACTTCCGGCACCGGGCCAAGGTGGGGCATATGTCTAGACATACATGTGTGTGTGTGAACTCTGTGCATGCGTGCCTCTGTGTGGGCATGCATGCATTTGTGTGGGTGTGCATGCCTCTGTGTGGGCATATGTCTGTGTCTGTGTGGGTGCAAGAGTGGTTGGGTGCATGTGCGCACAAACGTGCATTGTATGTGTGAGGAAGCATGAGTGTGCCTACATGTGCTTGTCAGGGAAAGAGAGCAGGAAGGGCCAGAGCTACAATTCAGGGTAGGGCATTTCAAAGTCAGTGACAGAAAATTTAAAAGTAATTCTCTAATCAACCCTACTACCTACCCTACACATTTGATTCACAAATGGAGACATTTAATTATTTCTCTTGAAAACACTTTACTGTCCTATTCAGCACAATTTCATATTTTTAAAAAGTGTGTCCCATGCATAGATATGTGCATAGACCAAAGGAAGAGAGAGAGTCAAGGCAATCGTAAAGGTTTTGGTTTTACATAACGACTTCCCACCTATGTCTGGAGCTTGAAATGCTTTACACTTTACCCCCTGAGCATTGGGCCACTAGATCCGTCCTTTGCTGGCACATGGTGACACATTGTAACAGACAAATACTGCATAGTCAGGTACCAGCGCCATGTCTACTCCCTGGGGAGTATTCCACCAGGTGCTGTCTCTCAGACACATCAAGGGTTAATAGCTATGCAGTCTGCCACCACTGCCACACAGGCACCCGTTTTCCTCCTGGGTGGGGAGAGGCAGTTTGAGATAAGCATGTTGCCCAAGGATGCAACTCCAGGATCTTGGCAGCTTTGACTGCTGTGGGGTTCTGTGGCCGAGTGGTCAGCGCGCTTGACCTGCAGTCGCTTGCGGCTGGTGGGTGCAGTGTTCCAAGCTGCACAGGTCCTAGAGTTGCATCCCTAGGCAAGGTGCTTTACTCTCATTGCTTCTCCCCACCCAGGTGTTAAACGGGTACCTGTGAGGGCTGAGCTGGAAAAATTGTGAAAGCTAACTTTAGTGCGCTATTCCGCAGCTTGGTTGCATGCTCCCCAGGGAGTTGAGATGGTGTTCGTCTGATAAAAATAGGTAGCCCGATGACCAGGGGGTAAATGTGTGCAGTTCGAGCACCCATCAATGGGTGGCAAAGTTGCTGTATGAAAAAGAGCACCTTTACCTTGACTTATTGCTGCCAGTGACTGGGACCAAGTGCCCTCCCTGTCTGCTGCTGGTGCCACTGCCTGCATCACCTTTCAGGAGACCAAGGAGAATGTGCGGGTGCTGCTGCAGCTGGCAGACGGGATCGTTGCCAAGGGCAACATCCATGCCACCAGCATCCTTCGGTGGTGCGAGGCGGTGGACAAGCGCTACAAGGACTTCTCCTCGCGCATGGAAAAGTACCGCCTGCAGCTGGAAGCCAAGCTGGGCGTGTCCAAAAACGAAGGCCCTGTGAGTAGAAAGTAACATTAGTATTTGTCAGTGGGGGGAATTGTGCTTAGAGGGAATGAAGTCCTTGTGGGTAGGGAGTAACAGTAACATTTGTAAGTGGGGGGAAATGTGGATAGAGGGGAAAGTCCTTGTGGGTAGGGAGTAACAATAACATTTGTCAGGGGGGGGAAATGTGGATAGAGGGGAAAGTCCTTGTGGGTAGGGAGTAACAGTAACATTTGTCGGGGGGGGGGGGGGGGGGGGGGAATATGTGGATAGAGGGAAATGAGGGCTCTAGGAGTAGGGAGTAACAATAACATTTGTCAGTGGGGGGAAATGTGGATAGAGGGAAATGAGGGCCCTAGGAGTAGGGAGTAACAATAACATTTGTCAGTTGGGGCAAATGTGGATAGAGGGAAATGAGGGCCCTAGGAGTAGGGAGTAACATTTGTCAATGGAACAGAGTGAATGGGGTAAAATGGAAAGAAAGTAAAGACTTTGTAAGTTGGTGGTCACTTTTTCTGATGTCTTGTAAACAGTGTGAATAGTGAGAGTATAGGAGATGGAGAAATTGGCCTTGTGTGTACATGTAATGGGTAACGTTTTTGGATGACATGTGAATGGGGGAAAATGAGGTGACAACAAGGTCCTGTGACAAGGGGATAAATTGGTGGATGACGTGGATGGTGTGAATAGGAAAATGATGTGACAGAAAGGTCCTGTGACAAGGGGTTAATTGGTGGATGACGTGGATGGTGTGAATAGGAAAATGAGGTGACAGTAAGGTCCTGTGACAAGGAGGTAATTGGTGGATGACGTGGATGGGGTGAATAGGAAAATGACTTGACAGAAAGGTCCTGTGACATGGGGGTAATTGGTGGATGATGTGGATGGTGTGAATAGGAAAATGAGGTGACAGTAAGGTCCTGTGACAAGGAGGTAATTGGTGGATGATGTGGATGGTGTGAATAGGAAAATGAGGTGACAGTAAGGTCCTGTGACAAGGAGGTAATTGGTGGATGATGTGGATAGGGTGAATAGGAAAATGAGGTGACAGTAAGGTCCTGTGACAAGGAGGTAATTGGTGGATGATGTGGATGGTGTGAATAGGAAAATGAGGTGACAGTAAGGTCCTGTGACAAGGAGGTAATTGGTGGATGATGTGGATGGTGTGAACAGGAAAATGAGGTGACAGTAAGGTCCTGTGGCAAGGGGGTAAAGTTGTTTCATTCCTCCATTCAGTCCCTATTACAGACATGGAAAACAGTGTTTATGGGCTGGTGGGGGCCTTTGCAATTAACTAGTGGTCATCAAGGCAGAGCCACAGAAACTTGATCCATAACAGACACTGATGATGAAGTTGCTCATTGAAGTGGTAGCCAGCACTGACTGTGAAGTTGCTCATTGAAGTGGTAGCCGGCACTGACTGTGAAGTTGCTCATTGAAGTGGTAGCCGGCACTGAATGTGAAGTTGGTCATTTTAGTGATAGCAGGCACTGACTGAAGTTGGTCAGTGTAGTGATAGCCGGCACTGACTGTGAAGTTGGTCAGTGTAGTGATAGCTGGCACTGACTGTGAAGTTGGTCAGTGTAGTGATAGCTGGCACTGACTGTGAAGTTGGTCATTGTAGTGATAGCTGGCACTGACTGTGAAGTTAGTCATTGTAGCGATAGCTGGCACTGAGGATGGGTTTGTTCATTTTTGAAAAGTGAGAGTTTGAGACTTTCCTTTCCTTCAGCCGACCGAGAAGGAGGAGCAGCGACAGAGTGATTCGTCCATTGAAGACAAGCTGCAGCACACACCCAAGGAGCTGACAGAAGAAAAGCGAAAAAGTGCACGGCGACGAGAGTGAGATTTCTCCTGTTGTGCATCTGCGGAGACTGAGTGTTGCTGGTGGAGATGGGTCTTCCGTCTGTGGTGTGTGCATGTGTGTGTGCATGTATGTGTGCATGTGTGTGTGTGTGTGTGTGTGTGTGTGTGTGTGTGTGTGTGTGTGTGAGTGAGTGTGTGTGTATGTGTGTGTGTGTGCATGTGTGTTTTTGTGTTTGTGTGTGTATGAAAGAGTGAGAGAGAGAGAGAGAGAGAGAGAGAGAGAGAGAGAGAGAGAGAGGAGAGAGAGAGAGAGAGAGAGAGAGAGAGAGAGAGAGAGGAGAGAGGAGAGAGAGAGAGAGAGAGAGAGAGAGAGAGAGAGAGAGAGAGAGAGAGAGAGACAGAGAGAGAGAGAGACAGAGAGAGAGAGTACGTCCTTTGTGAAGAATACAGATGATAGAACTTGATGACAGAGAATGTAAAATGGAATATTTCATGTTCACAAGTTTGCCCTACATTAGGTAAACTGCTTGTTCTGAAGAGTTATCATGAGCAGTTTCTGCACAGAGTCTTGGCTGAATGGTTTGCTGCTGCTGTCAGTTGACCAAGTGGGACTTGGCTGTTGCAGATTCATCATGGCCGAACTGCTCCAGACGGAGAGGACATACGTGAAGGACCTGGAAGTCTGTATCAGTGTAAGTTTTATCTGTCATACTGGCTTCTTCCTTCGTCATGCCTTTTCCATGTTGTCTGTTGCATCGCATTGCATTATCTTGCACTGAAAACATGGCATTTTGTTGCACTGTATTGCTCCTCGTTCCAGACTTTCCTGAAGGAACTGCGTGAAGGCATCAGTAAGAACATCCCTTCTGGCATTACCGACAAGCACCGGATCATTTTTGGCAACATTGAGGAGATCTATGACTTCCATAACAAGTAAGTAAGACCGTTACAGAATGGTGGAGTTTGTTAGTGTCATGTTATGCAACAATGGTTAGATGTAAACATATCACAAGTAAAACCTTTACAGAATAGTGGGCTTTTTGAATGTCATTTTTTTGCAACACTGAATAGATGTACACATTTCACAAGTAAGACTTTTACAGAATGGTGGGCTTTGTGAATGTCAATTTTTGCAACACTGAATAAATGCAGAATTGTGCAACAAGACCAATGAAGAATACTTATTGGCAACACTCAAGGGACTGACTTCCACAAAGTACCACCAATATACAATGATAGGCTTTGTGTTTGTCACTGTTGGCAATGCTGAGTAGATCTACCACTTCCACAGCAAGTGAGACCCACACATAATAACAGGTTTTATGAGAGTCTCTTTAGGCAACTCTGAATAGATCTGTACATTTTACACTTAGACCCATACAGAATGGTGGACTTCGTTTATTTATTACTGTGAATTTCAGCTTTATTTGCCAATTGCCTGCTATGTGGGATAAATAAAGTGCATATGTCCGTCCATCCGTCCGTCCGTCCATCCATCTGCACAGTTGAATGTCAGATGCACCACTAGAACATCATTGGGGGAATAAAATCTAGTCTCATCCTTACAGGAGGAGTAAGAGTGAAGGAGCAGGTAAAAGACAGACTGCCGGATTCCAGAAGACACAACAAATAATGATCACAATCAATGGGATGTGTTGGAATCACAGGTTTAGTATAGGAACAAACATTTCGGGCATAACCCCTCTTCAGTTTGGAGCAGGATTACTCGCTCAGTTGCTTCATGAAGCCACAACCATATGTCACTCTGTTCCAGTACCTTCCTGAAAGAGTTGGAGAAATATGAAACCATCCCAGAAGATGTTGGCCATTGCTTTGTTACTTGGGTGAGTGTTGTTACCAGCCTCCTGTAACACTGATGCTGTTACAATACCCTGGATAAACTGCTCAGTTTATCTGGACAGAAGATGACTTTCATTTTGTGACCAAATTGTACAAGACAGCATCTCTCCATTCCATCACAATATTTTGTTATTTGTTGAAATAATATTTTCTGCATTTGCATTTTTATCTTCAAGGCATTAAAAAAAGTAAGCATGAACTGAAGATATTGCCTTCTTGACTGTTTGCCGTATTAACCAGTTTTGTAAGACAGAAATCTCATGACTTATTCAGTATCCTTGAAATATAAAGTTATTAATCCAATCCAGTGACCCGTTCAATTCAGTTGGGTTCAGTTGCGTTCAATTTATTCACATCAGTTGCTTTAATTCAATTCAGTTCAGTTCATTTCTAGTAATTTTAGTTATATATTGGTAGAAGGAACTGTTATCCTATTTTTATTTTCTCCTCTCTTTTTTTTTCTCCTTGTTTTTTTTCCCTCGTTTTTTTTTTCTTCGTTTTTTTTTCCCCCTTTGAATATGAAAGGTTCCTACAAGGACAGACATTTTTTTTCTTGACTTTGCAGGCGGAAAAATTCTCCATTTACGTCAACTACTGCAAGAACAAACCTGATTCCAACGCCTTGCTTGTAGACCAGGGTGGCTCCTTCTTTGAGGTGTGTGTGTGTGTGTGTGTGTGTGTGTGTGTGTGTGTGTGTGTGTGTGTGTGTGTGTGTGTGTGTGTCTGTGTCTGTGTGTGTGTGTTGTGTCTGTGTGTGTGTGTGTGTGTGTGTGTGTGTATGTGTGCATTTGTGTGTGTGTGTATGTGTGCATGTGTGTGTGTGTCTGTCTCTGTCTGTGTGCATATGTGTGCTCGCACATGTGAATGTGTCTTGTGTGACAGCACACAGGAGAGTGCATGAGTGTGTGTGTGTGTGTGTGTGTGTGTGTGTGTGTGTGTGTGTGTGTGTGGGTGGGTGTGTGTGCGTGCATCTATGGGTGGGTGTTAGAGGTGC
>JAWQFJ010000419.1:135706-140706 GCA_034096865.1 Theodoxus fluviatilis
AAGACTGTCCCCTCTGTCCTTTTGGAAGACTGTCCCCTCTGTCTGTCTGTCCATTTGGAAGACTGTCCCCTCTGTGTGTCTGTCCATTTGGTAGACTGTCCCCTCTGTCTGTCTGTTTGGAATACTGTCCCCTCTGTGTGTCTGTCCTTTTGGAAGACTGTCCCCTCTGTGTGTCTGTCCTTTTGGTAGACTGTCCCCTCTGTCCTTTTGGAAGATGTTCCCTCTGTCTGTCTGTCTGTCCCTTTGGAAGACTGTCCCCTCTGTCCTTTTGGAAGACTGTCCCCTCTGTCCTTTTGGAAGACTGTCCCCTCTGTCTGTCTGTCGGTCCCTTTGGAAGGCTGTCCCCTCTGTCTGTCTGTCGGTCCCTTTGGAAGGCTGTCCCCTCTGTCTGTCTGTCGGTCCCTTTGGAAGGCTGTCCCTTCTGTCTGTCTGTCGGTCCCTTTGGAAGATGTTCCCTCTGTCTGTCCCTTTGGAAGACTGTCCCCTCTGTCGGTCCCTTTGGAAGATGTCCCCTCTGTCTGTCTGTCCCTTTGGAAGACTGTCCCCTCTGTCTGTCTGTCCATTCGGAATACTGTCCCCTCTGTCTGTCGGTCCCTTTGGAAGACTGTCCCCTCTGTCTGTCCCTTTGGAAGACTGTCCCCTCTGTCCTTTTGGAAGACTGTCCCCTCTGTCGGTCCCTTTGGAAGACTGTCCCCTCTGTCTGTCCCTTTGGAAGACTGTCCCCTCTGTCCTTTTGGAAGACTGTCCTCCCTGTCTGACCATTTGTCTGTCTCTTTGGAAGACAGTCTGCCGTCTCTTCTCCCAGAACTCACGCTTGTCTTTTGTCTTGTTTCGTTCCTCTCTCCTCTTTCCTCCCCCTCTCCCCTCTCTCTGTGTCTCTGTCTGTCTGTCTGCCTGTCTGTCTGTCTGTCTTCCTGTCTGTCTGTCTGTCTGTCTGTCTGTCTGTTTCTGTGTCTGTCTGTCTCTGTCTGTCTGTCTGTCTGTCTGTCTGTCTGTCTGTCTGTCTGTCTGTCTGTCTGTCTGTCTGTCTCTCTCTCTCTCTTTCTCTCTCTCTCTCTCTCTCTCTCTCTCTCTCTCTCTCTCTCTCTCTCTCTCTCTCTCTCTCTCTCTCTCTCTCCCTTGTCCAGACCTCCTCTCCCTTGTCCAGACCTCCTCTTCCTTGTCCAGACCTCCTCTCCCTTGTCCAGACCTCCTCTCCCTTGTCCAGAACTCCTCTCTCTTGTCCAGACCTCCTCTCCTTTGTCCAGAACTCCTCTCTCTTGTCCAGACCGCCTCTCCCTTGTCCAGACCTCCTCTTCCTTGTCCAGACCTCCTCTTCCTTGTCCAGACCTCCTCTTCCTTGTCCAGACCTCCTCTCCCTTGTCCAGAACTCCTCTCTCTTGTCCAGACCTCCTCTCCTTTGTCCAGAACTCCTCTCTCTTGTCCAGACCTCCTCTCCTTTGTACAGACCTCCTTTCCCTTGTCCAGAACTCCTCTCTCTTGTTCAGAACTCCTCTCCCTTATCCAGACCTCCTCTCCCTTGTCCAGACCTCCTCTCCCTTGTCCAGACCCTCTCTCCCTTGTCCAGAGCTCCTTTCCTTTGTACAGACCTCCTTTCCCTTGTCCAGAACTCCTCTCTCTTGTCCAGACCGCCTCTCCCTTATCCAGACCTCCTCTCTCTTGTCCAGACTTACTCTCCCTTGTCCAGACTTCCTCTCCCTTGTCCAGACCTCCTCTCCCTTATCCAGACCTCATCTTCCTTGTCCAGACCTCCTCTCCCTTATCCATACCTCCTCTCCCTTATTCAGACCTCCTCTCCCTTGTCCAGACCTCCTCTCCCTTGTCCAGACCTCCTCTCCCTTGTCCAGACTTCCTCTCCCTTGTCCAGACCTCCTCTCCCTTATCCAGACCTCCTCTCCCTTATCCAGACCTCCTCTCCCTTGTCCAGACTTCCTCTCACTTGTCCAGACCTCCTTTCCCTTGTCCAGACCCCCTCTCCCTTGTCCAGACTTCCTCTCCCTTGTCCAGACCTCCTTTCCCTTGTCCAGACTTCCTCTCACTTGTCCAGACCTCCTTTCCCTTATCCAGACCTCCTCTTTCTTGTCCAGACCTCCTCTCCCTTATCCAGACCTCATCTCCCTTGTCCAGACCTCCTCTCCCTTATCCAGACCTCCTCTCCCTTATCCAGACCTCCTCTCCCTTGTCCAGACCTCCTCTCCCTTGTCCAGACCTCCTCTCACTTGTCCAGACCTCATCTCCCTTGTCCAGACCTCCTCTCCCTTGTCCAGACCTCCTCTCCCTTGTCCAGACCTCCTCTCACTTGTCCAGACCTCCTTTCCCTTGTCCAGACCTCATCTCCCTTGTCCAGACCTCCTCTCCCTTGTCCAGACCTCCTCTCCCTTGTCCAGAACTCCTCTCTCTTGTCCAGACCTCATCTCCCTTGTCCAGACCTCCTCTCCCTTGTCCAGACCTCCTCTCCCTTGTCCAGACCTCCTCTTCCTTGTCCAGACCTCCTCTCCCTTGTCCAGACCTCCTCTCCCTTATCCAGACCTCCTCTCTCTTGTCCAGACCTCCTCTCCTTTGTCCAGAACTCCTCTCTCTTGTCCAGACCTCCTCTCCCTTGTCCAGACCTCATCTCCCTTGTCCAGACCTCCTCTCCCTTGTCCAGACCTCCTCTCCCTTGTCCAGAACTCCTCTCTCTTGTCCAGACCTCCTCTCCCTTGTCCAGACCTCCTCTCCCTTGTCCAGACCTCCTTTCCCTTGTCCAGACCTCCTCTCCCTTGTCCAGACCTCCTCTCCCTTGTTCAGACCTCCTCTCCCTTGTCCAGACCTCCTCTCCCTTGTCCAGACCTCCTCTCCCTTGTTCAGAACTCCTCTCTCTTGTCCAGACCTCCTCTCCCTTGTTCAGACCTCCTCTCCCTTGTTCAGAACTCCTCTCTCTTGTCCAGACCTTCTCTCCCTTGTCCAGACCTCATCTTCCTTGTCCAGACCTCCTCTCGTTGCTTTGCGTCCCTTTCTGACTCTTTGGCTTGTCTCGCATTCGTACTTGCCTCTTGCTCTTGAAATAAATGAATAAGTAGATGGGAGATGTGTGTGTGTGTGTGTGTGTGTGTGTGTGTATGTGTGTGTTTGTTTGTGTATGTGTGTGTGTGTGTGTGTGTGTGTGTGTGTGTGTGTGTGTGTGAGTGAGAGAGAGAGAGAGAGAGAGAGAGAGAGAGAGAGAGAGAGAGAGAGAGAGAGAGAGAGAGAGAGTGTCAGTCCTTGTGCATAAAACACACACACACATACGGTGGCGGAACACCTTGTCACACCACCAGCCATCCTTGTTAGTAGCGACTGATTTTGGACACCGAGTAGTGGGAGAAGGCGGTGCAGCATTCTGGCTGTGAGTTTCCTCAAGGTGTGCCTGCCTGTCCCTGCCCTCCTACGCATGAGGGGCGTGGCTACAAATAGCCTGCAGCCGAAACACACTGCCTCCCTGTCTTCCTTCTACCCCTCTGTCTTCCTTCCACCGCCCTGCCCTGAAGACAATAAATAGAAGGCAGCCACGCACCCATACGAGAGCAGGAAAGGCGTGCTGGCCAGGAGACAGAGGAGCGGGGGTGCGGGATGCTGGCTTAGGGTTGGCAGGATTTGTGTGTGTGTGTGTGTGTGTGGGGGGGGGGGGGGGGGGGGTTGAGGGTGGAAGTGATTAGCGGGAGGGAGGAGAGGTGGTTAGAGAGGGTGGAAGAGATTAGCGGGAGGGAGGAGAGGTGGTTAGAGAGGGCGGAAGAGATTAGCGGGACGGAGGAGAGGTGGTTAGAGAGGGTGGAAGAGATTAGCGGGACGGAGGAGAGGTGGTTAGAGAGGGTGGAAGAGATTAGCGGGAGGGAGGAGAGGTGGTTAGAGAGGGTGGAAGAGATTAGCGGGACGGAGGAGAGGTGGTTAGAGAGGGTGGATGAAATTAGCGGGACGGAGGAGAGGTGGTTAGAGAAGGTGGAAGTGATTATAGCGGGAGGGAGGATAGGTGGTTAGAGAGGGTGGAAGTGATTAGCGGGACGAGGACAGGTGGTTAGAGAGGGTGGAAGTGATTATAGCGGGAGGGAGGACAGGTGGTGAGAGAGGGTGGAAGTGATTATAGCGGGACGGAGGAGAGGTGGTTAGAGAGGGTGGAAGTGATTAGCGGGAGGGAGGAGAGGTGGTTAGAGAGGATGGAAGAGATTAGCGGGACGGAGGACAGGTGATTAGAGAGGGTGGAAGAGATTAGCGGGAGGGAGGAGATGTGGTTAGAGAGGGTGGAAGAGATTAGCGGGACGGAGGACAGGTGGTTAGAGAGGGTGGAAGAGATTAGCGGGACGGAGGAGAGGTGGTTAGAGAGGGTGGAAGTGATTAGCGGGAGGGAGGAGAGGTGGTTAGAGAGAGTGGAACTTAAATGAGATGGCACGAGGAGGTGGCTGAGAGATAGAGGAAGGTTGTAAGAGAAGGAGAAAGGAGGACTTAATTCAGAGAGGAGGATGATAGAGGGTTTTCTTGTGACGGGTAACGGCATTTGTGGAAAAAAGCTCCCAAAATGGGGCTGAAGGAAGACCTTGGAAGAAGTAATGACCAAGAGAGAAAAGGAATGAAGATGGATGGATGGATGATGTATTGCGGCCTATTAGCCTTTGTAGGCTATGTAAAGTCATTAAAGTACGGACATCACCAGAACAGTTTAGAGTAAACGCAAATCAAGTCATGGTGTCCCTAGTTATTCGCCTCTTACGCGGTGGGTCAATTCTTACCCCAAACCTACAGGGGGAAGGAATGATGAAAGGAGGGACAGGAAATGAACGATAGAGCTTGATAAATGCGTGTAATGTTGGTGGAAAGAATGTAATTCAGGACGCAGCAGTGTTCAGGGGGGAAAAGTGAACCAAAGATCACAGCAAGATCTCCGTGACAGAGACTCTGTGGAACGCTGCAAGGATCTTACGGGAGATTGACCTTGACCCCACTGCTGTCTGGCCTTCACCAAAGGTTGCTGCTGCAGTTGACACCAACAT
>JAWQFJ010000419.1:145706-148206 GCA_034096865.1 Theodoxus fluviatilis
ATGCTAATACTCAAGGTAAGTCGGGCAAGCAGAGCAGCAAGGCGGAGCAGGAAACAAGGTCCAAGCCAGACGCGTTCTTCCTCGCTATTTCCCTGCAAGTTCCCTCGCTATTTCCCTGCAAGTTCCCTCACTCTTTCCCTGCAAGTTCCCTCGCTATTTCCCTGCAAGTTCCCTCGCTCTTTCCCTGCAAGTTCCCTCGCTATTTCCCTGCAAGTTCCCTCGCTCTTTCCCTGCCAGTTCCCTCGCTATTTCCCTGCCAGTTCCCTCGCTATTTCCCTGCAAGTTCCCTCGCTATTTCCCTGCAAGTTTCCTCGCTATTTGCCTGCCAGTTCCCTCGCTATTTCCCTCCAAGTTCCCTTGCGCGGCACCCCACGCTCCACGCGACCAGGGGTGTAATTCATGAACTTGGACTTTCGCGAGCACTGGTCTTGGACTTGTGAGTCCAGGACTAGTCCTAGACCACCGCGTAGCCTGGGACTAGTCCTGGACTCAGCGAGTCTATGATTCACGAACCCAGACTGGGTGTTGACTTGAAAGGCTGGGACTGATTGACCTAGTCCATGGATTATTTTTAGAATGATGTGGATTTCCCGGGGATTCCGCCCAGTGCGCAAGCGCATAGCGTACCGCTTTAAACTTCCCGTCAAAAATGACGGCCACGATCGGTAGCAAAACCTCGAAGAAAAGCCCCGATTTCACGGAGCGAGAATCGGTAGCTATCATAAAAGCGGTGTCAGCAAGATACGGATACATTAACAGCAGCATACACACAGCCCAAGCAAACAAAAGAAGACGGACAGCGTGGGAGGGCGGTGACAAATGAAGTGCGAGCTGAGTGAGGCTGGCTCGAGTGTGTGTGTGTGTGTGTGTGTGTGTGTGTGTGTGTGTGTGTGTGTGTGTGGTGTGTGTGTGTGTGTGTGTGTCACCGTTTATTAAGTTCATCAGCAAGAGGCAAACGAGCAGAAGATCAAGTTTGACAATATGGCAGGATTTCCAAGTGAGAGCCATTGAAATTCAGTAAGGAAGGGATGGAACAATAATCTGTCTTGATGAGGATAAATATACACACACAATGACACACACACACACACACACACACACACACACACACACACACACACACACACACACACACACACACACTCCAGCCTCAGCGTACCGCTTCAAACTTCCCGTCAAAAATGTCAGTCACGATCGGTAGCAAAACCTCGAAGAAAAGCCCCGATTTCACGGAGCGGGAATCGGATAGCTATCATAAAAGCGGTGTCAGCAAGATACGGATACATTAAAAGCAGCATACACACAGCCCAAGCAAACAAAAGAAGACGGACAGCGTGGGAGGAGGTGACAAATGAAGTGCGAGCTGAGTGAGGCTGGCTCGAGTGTGTGTGTGTGTGTGTGTGTGTGTCACCGTTTATTAAGTTCATCAGCAAGAGGCAAACGAGCAGAAGATCAAGTTTTACAATATGGCAGGATTTCCAAGTGAGAACCATTGAAATTCAGTAAGGAAGGGGTGGAACAATAATCTGTCTTGATGAGGATAAAATATACACACACAGTGACACTGACACACACACGCACACACACACACTCGATCAGCCTCAACTCACTTTCCCCACCAAACTCGTGAAACCCTGGCGATCGTCACACATTTTCTCAGTTACCAAAAATAAAGCAATTTAATCTGAGCAGTGTTTTCATAACACAGATGCAATTTTAATGTATCGTTTTCATAGCATCAGACAACACTAGCATTGTACCCAATGTCAACAGCAGCAGGCAGGTTCGAGGACAACACTGTTTACTGGTGTCGCAGCGGTCCGCGCTTCAGCTATAAATAGCAGTGCGCGAAGCTCGGCGACCTGCATTTCCAACTGTAAAATGTAAGCGTTTTCACGACCTATTGATGCAATCAACATACAGCTTTCATAATTTAATGCTGTTCATGGCTTATACTTTCTTTGGATGGGTTTCCAGTGTCCCAAAATACAGCTTATTATTTGCGAACCGTGAACAGGTCGGCCATTTAATTTCGCGCTGGTCTTGGACTTTGGTGTGTAGTCTAACAAATCCTTGGACCACCGTAGTCCGCAGTTCAGTCTGCCGACTGAACAAAGTCCACGTTCATGAATTGTAGACTACGACAGTCCAAGTTCATGAATTGTAGACAACGACAGTGGTCCGAGACTAGTCTTAGACCACGCTGAAAGTCCAAGTTCATGAATTACACCCCTGAGGACATACTAGGCCTGGTAAAAGACCAGCTAGTATCCATAAGAACAATAAAAATACAGCCAGAGAACTACCAGAATCCGCGATAGGCCCTGGACGCCTAAGCAAGCCGAAGAATTCTATTCTATTCTATTCTATTGACCCTCCTTCAAAAATCTCCTCGCAAATGACGTCACGTTATACGACGTCAAATGATCACGTCACAAATTTTGCAAAATGGAGTCTGTTGAATCGTTTTCAATGAAACACCAAAATGTAAAAAAGTCAC
>JAWQFJ010000419.1:150706-155706 GCA_034096865.1 Theodoxus fluviatilis
CATTCAATGATCATAGTATACTATGTTTGGCCAGAAAACAACATTGAAACTGATGCGATGTTTCGATATCCTAATACGCTCAAAATACTTCTACTCAATTTTGAGACACATGGGTCGCCAAAAACCATACAAATTCAACTAAACTTTCGGACCGATACACAGAAGCGACCGCATCACGAAGGGACGTAACTCTCGGAAACAGTCAAACTACGGCGATCGCATTAGATTAGTCTTGGCAGCGTTCAGCGGGCTAAGTAAACATCAAACTACGGCGATTTGACGCAAGTACGAGTTGCATATTTGGTGGTATTGCGGTATATTTGTGGGTATTGCGGGGTATTGCGGTCAATAGTAGTACCCAGATTTGATAAATTAATGCTGTTCAAGGGTTACATTTTTGAAACGAAACGACCCGCATCGTAAAAAATCCTTCTGTCTCCTTCACCAACGTTCTGGAAATTATTCATTCTCGCATGGGTTCCCCGAAACTCTACTGCAAATGACGTCAATCTAAAAAGATACCCATAATTTCTGCTGTTACGTCAATTGAAATGTTGAGACAGAAAGCTTCTAAGTGGGACTGAATTTCAGATCGTACATGCAAATGACGTCATGCTATTAATGACGTCAAATTTGGCTTTGCCGTCAAATGTCATTTCAATAATTTTTAGACCGGTAATTTTGAGAATACGACCTTAGAAAACCACTTTCTCTTCAAGCCTCGATTCTGAAAATTTGATACATTCAATCGGACCTAACTTCCAGTTAGTGTGCAAAATCTCAAGGAAATCCGTCCAGTAGTTTTTGAGATATAGGCCGTGGAGACGGGACAGACAGACAGACAGACAGACAGACAGACAGACAGACAGACAGACTAATAAAGTCTGTAGGACCTCCAGTAAACCTGGAGGGATAAAGTCTGTAGGACCTCCAGTAAACCTGGAGGGATAAAGTCTGTAGGACCTCCAGTAAACCTGGAGGGATAAAGTCTGTAGGACCTCCAGTAAACCTGGAGGGATAATGAAAGTATGCTATGGGGTCAACTTGCTGGGGACTTTTCCTTCAGCATGACCAGAATTTGTATGCTCTGAAATATAAATGTTTAATTGATTCTGCACAAATAATCCATTGCAAGATATATGTGTGAACGTGAACACAACTTCATCTCAACAAAAGATGCCGGCAGTCTTGGCAGCTTGAATCATAGAAGACGTGCCCGAGAGACCTTGACCTTGCAAATACGACACACAGCCAGAAGGAAGCGTGGTGAAGGTCAAGGCCATCTTGAAGCAGGACTCGGCGTAGAAGTCTCGAAGGTCAAGGCCAGTCACGTGCTCCAGGAAGCGACGAAGCGGAAGTAGGTGGGTGACGGGAAGCGTCCAGTCGGTTCCTGGACTCTCCACCAGGTGGTGCTGGAAGCTGGGCCGGGGCAGCGCCTCTCCCGCTTCCAACTGTCTCCAGTCTCGAGCTGCCAGCATAGGAAGGCCCCAAAGTCAGGCGTCTGTCATCTGTTAGTTTGAAATGTTAACGATAGATACAGTTGTAGAAATATTCACATTGTTTCATGTTTGGTGTTTCTCCTCACTTAACACAATATCGAGCATTAACATGTATCGAATTGTATATTACGATACGTATATTCGCTTTCAGTGTACATCATCATGCAGTATTCATGAAATATTCGAGAAAGCGAGTCTTTCCCGAAATTCAAAGAACAACGGTGATGGAGATGGTTACGATGGTGCAAATGGTGTGCATGTGTGTATGTATGATTGTGTGTGTGTGTGTGTGTGTGTGTGTGTGTGTGTGTGTGTGTGTGTGTGTGTGTGAGTGTTTGTGTGTGTGAGTGTGTGTGTGTGTGAGTGTGTGTGTGTGTGTATGTGCGTGAATGTGTATGTGTGTGTGTGTGTGTGTGTGTGTGTGTGTGTGCGCGAGCGAACTTGTGTGTGCATATTTGCACTGTGTGTGTTTGTGCATTGTTGAAGGGGGCTGTGTGAGTAAGCTTGCGCAAGAGCGTTTACCACACAGAAGATTATTTCTGATGCTTCATAAAACTCACTTTTTATTTTGCCTTGGAACACATACAAGCACCATAACTTCACATCCACCACCACTGACACAAACGCCATCCCATCACTACCTAAATATCTACTACAGAGGCAGGACCATAACAACGAACTCTACATTCAGACAGACGAAGGCTCATACCCGTAGGAAGTCGGGTGTAGTGGTAGAGGACGGGGTGCAAGTGGCTGGACCTGTGGGCAAGACGGGCCCATCTTTGTGCCCTGCCTTCCTTGAAGACGTCCCTGTCCGCTCCAGACGCGCCCAAGCCTCGCTGCACGGTCAGAACGATGACGCTGCCTCCCGCGATGCCCGTGCTGCTCTCCAGACTGCTCAGCAGTCTCACAGGTACCTCCTCGAAGTACTCATACTCCGTGCCGTTCCTGGAAAGAGAAATGGGAATTCTGCTGGCCCAGGGAAATACGACAGAGCATTGCTGAATGCTGTTTGGTCGTTGATTGTGGGTCATTCAATTGTTGTTCACCAAGCAGAACTTCTATTAAGCAGAAGCATGAATTGATAAACTCCTTACGTTTTCCAATAACTAGATTTGTGTGGCGGAATTCTTAAAGCAGAGGACGAAATGGATATAGCATTTTAAAAAAGCTATGGAGTGCAGTGGAAATCAGTTGTTGCTGTGATGTTAGAGAACACGAGTGGATTGTTTTTCTCATGCCGTACTTTGAGAATTAATAATGACAGTAGAAATGTTCGTACTGACAATGTGAAAGCATCATCGAAACCTTTTTTCTACCTTCTCAATAAGTTTGTTGGTATTGGATGAATATAACAGTCTTCTATTCCTCTGTCGCCTCTCTCTCTCTCTCTCTCTCTCTCTCTCTCTCTCTCTCTCTCTCTCTCTGTATCGAAGATGAAAATTTAATGTCGCGAGCGGGAAATGTCTGAGGCCTGCACATCATACCCTGCAAGAATGGAAAAACAGAGACTGGAATCGGGATATCACGTGATAATGCCCATGGTGAACCGCTGCAATCTGTTATATAGTCCTGTTCTCTACTTCTAATGAATGTTTGTCCAGTTATCTCAAGACCTCGGAGATAAACTGAAAAGAAGCCTCAAACTAAAATCATGTGTGATACAGACGCCAGATCAAAACTTGTCAAAACTCTCATATCACTCCGGCTTAGACATACATCTAAACCACAAAGAATAAAGCAAGCCATGGCACGTTTTAACGAGGACAGTATCAGTCACCTGTTGACGACAATGACGTCACCGAGGATCTTGGGCATGAGGAAGATTCCAGACGCTTCGTTCAGACGCTTGGTGACGTGTGAAAGGAGTTGCGTCAGAGGTGCCCGGATGGAAGGCCAGCGCTGTCCCTCGTAGGTTCTCTCCAGGAGTCTGAATAGCGCTCGTGCTGTGGTTAGGAAAATGAAGACTGACATCATCATCATCATCATCATCATCATCATCATCATCATCATCATCATCATCATCATCAATGATGATCATCATCATCATCGTTGTCGTCGTCGTCGTCATCGTCGTCATCACAATCACCATCACAATCACCATCATCATCACCATCATCATCATCATCATCATCATCATCATCATCATCATCATCATCATCATCATCATCATCACCAGCAGCAGCACAAGCAGCAGCACCACCACCATCACCACCACCACCACCACCACCACCACCACAACCACCACCACCACCACCACCATCATCATCATCATCATCCATCATCATCATCCATCATCATCATCATCATCATCCATCATCATCATCATCATCAACATCATCATCATCATCACAATCACCATTATCATCATCACCATCGTCGTCGTCGTCGCTTCAGCCATAGTTGTATATGCTGTCATCATAATATCAGCGCAGCAGCAGCAGCAGCGGTGGCGGCAGCAGAAAAACCACCACCACCATCGCCGCAACCAGACGCGCGTTCAAGATTAAGGCGTAACGTTGCGTAATGCAAAGTCGGTCGTTCGGGATGACCGTGCGCCGAAAACGTTTTGCCAATCTCGCACACTTACTCCAGGTTGCATGAGCGACTGCTATGCGTGTGTCGCGCTCACGTGCCGCGCCATGGCAGTCATCTTAAACACGCCCCAGCGCCACTATCAATGCTATCACACCATCGTCATCACCACTTCTACTACTGCTAACTAAACGCCATGACTGGCACACAATTCACAACCATACAAATAACGTCTCTGCTATTATCCAGTATTTGCACCAGAACAATTATCACCACCACCAGCATCGTTCCCGCCTGAAAACCAGTCTCACCATCATCACCACCATAAACACTTCCTGAAAAGCGCCCCCCACCTGTATACCGGATCCCGTGCACAAAGCCCCCGGAGGATGACCGGAAGTCCAATGAGTGAGCTGCGGCGCCTCCCAGGAAGAGGCCTGGGGTATCTACAGACCGGAAGTCGTGGCGGATGGCTGGATACACCTCCTTCCGGCCTCGTAGTCGTGTTGGCATAGTGGCTGAGGAGCTGTGGTAGATGTAGATATACTTCATTCGTTGCTTTCAAAATAATTTGTTTCTTGTCCAACGCATACAAGATGCACAAGCACATGTATAATACTAATATACCATACACATTTTACGAAACTTGTTTAAATGCATTTTTAAAGGAACACGGTGAGAGTTAAATCCATCAGGCCAATCAGTTGGTCAGGTTATCGCATTTTTCCCCTTCCTCAACTTAATCTCTTCGTCCTCGTCCACTGTCTATGATATATGTAGCCCTGCCCGTGAGCCTCGTCCTCGTTGTGGGTGCGTCTTTTCGTTCTGGTCCTAACTTGGTTCTGCCCTTACCCCATCTCTGTCCTGCCTCCCCTTGCCTTGCCTCTGTTCTTCGTCAGATCACTGCTCGTGCTTTGTCTGTTCCTGTTTTTCCCTCCTTCATTCTTCGCAATTCACAATAAACAC
>JAWQFJ010000419.1:160706-168340 GCA_034096865.1 Theodoxus fluviatilis
TATACACACAGAGAGAGAGAGAGAGAGAGAGAGAGAGAGAGAGAGAGAGAGAAAGAGAGACACACAGACAGACATACAGACAGACAGACAGACAGACAGACAGACAGACAGACAGACAGACAGACAGAGACAGACATACACACACAGACAGACACACAGACAGACAGACACAGACAGACAGACAGACACACAGACAGACAGCAGACACACAGACAGACAGACACACAGACAGGCAGACATATAGACAGAGAGAGAGAGTATTGCTTAAACAGCATGATGTATACATAACTCTATACCAAGGATGAGGACGCTCTTGTTCTCAAAGTCTTCCAGGTTTGTGTCCAAATCCTCGCACCCTACGGCGTTCTCGATGCCTCGGATTTCTGGGATGACTGGAACCGACGTCCCCGTAGCCAGCACCAACGTTCTGCAGATAAGTGGCGTGATCTCATAAGCATCAGAAAATACACGATCTTTTGGAATGTATGCGTCAGATATTACACTCTCCATAATTTTCTTTGCGTTGAGAGTTCGTGACAGCAGGAAATAAACCCAAAAAATTTAGAAACACAAACAAGCATACGCAAATACACATGAACAGAGAGAGAGAGAGAGAGAGAGAGAGAGAGAGAGAGAAAGAGACAGAGAGACAGACAGACAGACAGACAGACAGACAGACAGACAGACAGACAGACAGACAAACAGACAGACAGGCAGGCAGGCAGACAGGCAGACAGACAGACAGACAGACAGACACACAGACAGACACACACACAGACAGACAGACATACACACAGACAGACAGACAGACAGACAGACAGACAGACAGACAGACAGACAGACAGGCAGGCAGGCAGGCAGACAGGCAGAGAGAGAAAGACACAGAAAGAACCTACATAAACAGTTACTGGAATAGGTAAACAATAGGAACCAAAATTAGATAGTTAAACCCGGAAAAAAGTTGTATAATAACAACATTCTTGAACTTGTTGGAATGTCTTATTTGTCTGAATGCGCATTCACTTCCTATGTTCTCTCCATTCGTTTGTATGTGATAGATGCTAGACTTAGCAGTCTATCCTACCTGCAAGTATAAGTGACGTCATGCTGGTCTTCCATTAGAAAGACATGGCCATCAGGTGCTGTGACGTCACTCTCTGTCCGGATGTCTCTAACGTCAGTGTTGAACTGTACCTGTCAAAGCAGAGGTTCAATCAATGCTGCGAATAGTGAGTCAAAACACCATAGCATGTTTACCTCATACTTTTGTCAATGACAGATTGAAGCAACATGCAGGATCCTAAATTCCGTGTTGCTGATATGTGACTGCCTCCATAAAACCAGTCCTGACTCGATTTTGGGACGTTTAGTGTTGCAAGTATTTTTTAATTTGCAGTATCTTCTGATTAATTGGATTTAAGTATGATCGTAACCTCCGTCGATGTGGTTATGTTTTTGTTATGGCTTGTTTGTTTC
Organism: Theodoxus fluviatilis; assembly: GCA_034096865.1. Lineage (NCBI taxonomy): Eukaryota > Metazoa > Mollusca > Gastropoda > Cycloneritida > Neritidae > Theodoxus > Theodoxus fluviatilis. The sequence goes on from JAWQFJ010000419.1 coordinate 162,183, forward strand.
TTAGTTCGTTATTCTTTGTGCAAAATAACCCACAAAGTTCAAAACACAGTTTGAATTTATTTTTTTTTGCAAGTCAGTGTTTCACCAAAAGAATACTTCTGTAAATGTTGGAGGTTATTTGTTTTCTAGTTTTGGAATTTGAACATAAAGAAAAATTGTATCGATCACAGTCATAGGCCAGAGTGTGCGTTACTACTCGAATGGACCGCTATGCGACAGGGTGTGTTGGCTGTGGCTCCCTACCCTCATGGACCGCTATAAGCTTTAAGTTGAACCAACCTTCACATGTTAGCTAAACGACGTCTCAAATTAGACAGGGTGTCTTGGATGTGGCTGCCTGCCCTCATGGACCGCTATAAGCTTTAAGTTGAACCAACCTACACATGTTAGCAGAGCAACGTCTTAAATTAAACGGACTGTCACACCAACTGCAGCCTTTCTCGCCTGCCTTGGTGCTTCCTTGCCTAACACATGGTTGTCACCTTGAATTTGATCAGTTTCATCGATTAAAAATACTACATTACCGCGTTTCATCGCGTCAGTATTAGGATACCATAGACTCCATCACCGATCATTCTACGACGCGGTATGTTGATTACTTCCATTGCTTTGGCTGCCTAGGCGGATGTTTGAGCTATCCGAGTGCTCTCTAGCTATAGAAGCTATGCCCATTTGAAGATAGGTGCTGTGCCGGCGGCAGAAATGGCCTCTGGGGTTTTCCTACACAGGTCCTCGATAGCAGAGGTTAGACGATGAACAGTTTATCTTGACTCATTTGAAATTGCTTTCAGGCAAGTTATTCAAAACAGGAAGAACTGGTGTCTCTGGAGTGCATTTCTGCAAACACGTAGCTAACCCAGTCTGATCCCCATCACGTATATCCGCATGTAGCATCAAGTCGCCTTGCGTGAGTAAGTATTACTTTCATGCCGGCAGGTCACATGCTCAATATCATCCATGTGTATACTGAGAGTCAAAGTTGAATCACAGAAAAACATTCATTATTGCATGTAATTATTAGAAAGAAGCCCATGCTTTTCTCTTATGTTAAGGGGAAGATTGTCCTCCTCCTCCTCCTCCTCCTCCTCCTCCTTCCTCCTCCTCCTTCCTCCTCCTCCTTCCTCCTCCTCCTTCTTCCTACCTCCTTCCTCCTCCTCCTTCCTCCTCCTCCTTCCTCCTCCTCCTTCTCCTCCTCCTTCCTCCTTCTCCTTCCTCCTCCTCCTTCCTCCTTCCTCCTTCCTCCTCCTCCTCCTTCCTCCTCCTCCTTCCTCCTCCTCCTTCCTCCTCCTCCTTCCTCCTCCTCCTCCTCCTCCTCCTCCTTCCTCCTCCTCCTTCCTCCTCCTCCTTCCTCCTCCTCCTTCCTCCTCCTTCTTCTTCTCCTCTTCCTTCTCTTCTCCTCCTCCTCCTTCTTCTCCTCCTCCTCCTCCTTCTTCTTCTTCTTCTTCTTCTTCTTCTTCTTCTTCTTCTTCTCCTCCTCCTCCTTCTTCTTCTTCTTCTTCTTCGAACATTGCAAGGTCGAGGTGGGGAATGGGGTGAGTTTAGGTTGATCAAAAGTTCCTTTTGTATGTATTGTCGTGTATATTCAATCTAGCAATAACTGCAAAAAGCGCTTGAAAAGTGTATGATTTTGTTTGCTGATAAGTCCCATGGTCCTACTCCCAACGTTCGCGAAGGCCAATTCACCTTGATGCCAAGCTTGCGTTGGAAGTCCTGTAGGTACTGCACGAAGGCGTCTGCGAGGGGAAACATGTCTGTGGAGTAGTGTCTGAACAGCAGGGAGTCGTCGTGGCTGAGAAGTGAATTCCAGTCGTGTCTCGAGTTAAACTCCTTGTTGGACGTGCCCGTGTAGCGCCTGTTGCAGCTGTCCATTTGCCTATGTCTCGGATACTTCATGAAGAAACTGCCTGAAAATGACAAGTGTTCTTTCATTAATGGCGTTCATAAGTATCCTAAACTTACAAAGCGATAGTGGATTTATTTTGTTTTTTTGGGGGGGTTGGTCGTTTGTTTGTTCGATTGTTTGTTTGTTTATTTGGGGGGACTGCGATCTACTTTTCAGTTAGCGTAAGATGATACTAAAATGAGACAAACGACAGTCATTGCGTGTTTGAGTGTGGGCGTGTGTAAGTGTGTGAAAACAAACGTGGGTGCATGTGTTTGAATGAATGCTTGCATTATGTTTGTGCCCAATTGAATGTGTCCTCAGCTAAACTTTATCTTTCTTTCCATCCGTCCGTCCGACCATCGGTTCGTCTCTCTTTCTCTATCTGTCCATCCGTCCGTCCGACCATCGGTTCGTCTCACTATTTGTCTATCCGTCTGCACATTCGTCCGTTCGTCTGTCCGTAAGTCCGTTTGTCTGTTTGTCCATGTTCTGTCCTCCCATCCGTTCGTCCGTCCGTCGCCTCTCTCTCTCTCTCTCTCTCTCTCTCTCTCTCTCTCTCTCTCTCTCTCTCTCTCTCTCTCTCTCTCTCTCTCCCTCCCTCCCTCCCTCCCTCCCTCCCCTCCCTCCCTCCCTCCCTCCCTCCCTCTCTCTCTCTCTCTCTCTCTCTCTCTCTCTCTCTCTCTCTCTCTCTTCTTCTTCTTCTTCTTTCTTTAGACTGCCACCTTCAGCAAAGTGAAGATTCTGCAGACGCGGAGAGAGGTTGCGAAGTGAAGCAATTTTCAGGATTTGGAAGGGAAAGTTTGCCAGGTGACCAGCGGAAAATATGGTCGGGATAAACGGGGGGGGGGGGGGGGGTGTAGGGGAAAGGTACTAAATCTGGGTTTTAAAGGCCTCCAGGGAGGGGCTGAGAGCGACCTCGGCTGGGAGCGAGTTCCAGTCCACGATGGTGCGTGGGAAGAAGGACTTCTGGCGGTAGGCTGTTCGGCATGACGGTATCTGGTAGGCTGCTGCGTGAAGACCTCTGGTACTTCTAGTGGTGGGGTTTGCGATGGGGTGGTTTCGGGTGTTTATCGTCAATAGTCTGTTAGTGTATTTATACATAGTAATGAGGCGGGCTTTACGGCGCCGTTCTTGGAGTGTGGGCCACTGCAGGTGTTCCAACATGGTGTCTACGCTCGAGGTCTTCCGGTGGCGGTTGACAACCCAGCGGGCTGCTCTGCACTGTACAGCCTCGAGGCGGTCCACGTCCTTGCTGTGATAGGGGTCCCACACAGGGCTTGCAAACTCCATAGGGGTTCGGACCAGGGCAGAATAGGCTCGCTGCCTCGCCTCCTGGGAGCCGACTCGCAGGTTTCGGCGAAGGAAATTGAGCATTTGATTTGCCTTGTTGGTGACATTCAAGACGTGAGTGTCCCACTTCAAGTCGTGGGACAGGGTCACTCCGAGGTACTTGGCCTCTTTGACGGTGCTGAGAGTGTGGCCGTGCAGTTTGTAAGAGCACTTCGTGGGGTTTTTCTTTCTAGACACTGGGAGAGTCTGGCACTTCTCCGGGTGGAAACTCATCAGCCACTTCTGCTCCCACTCAGCGAGGCGATTTAAATCCTCTTGAAGGGCTTGCTTGTCGCTGGCGGAGCTGATAGTCTTGTGGCAGAGAGTGTCATCGGCAAACAGGCGAGAGGTGGAAGTGAGGCCATCAGGGAGGTCATTTATGTAGAGCACAAATAGTGCGGGGCCGATCACGGACCCCTGTGGTACCCCAGATTCTACAGGAGCTGGGCGAGAGGTGGCTCCGTCGACTACAACTGCCTGCTGTCGGTCAGAGAGGAACTCTCTGATCCAGGCGTGGATCCGGCCGACGATTCCATAGTGGTGAAGCTTGTGGAGGAGTAGCTGGTGGCAGACTCGGTCGAACGCCTTGCTGAAATCCATAATGAGGGCGTGAGTCTCCTTCCCCCTTTCAAGGTCGTCTGTCATCTCATCCACTAGCCCCAGCAGTTGGCTCTCGCAGGAGCGCTTACGTCTGAATCCATGCTGTTCTGTTCGCAGGATGCCGTTGTTCTCAGCAAAGGACATGAGCGTGCTGGTGACAATATGCTCCAAGAGCTTACATGGTATTGAAGTCAATGAGATGGGTCGATAGTTTGATGGATCGTAGCGTTGGCCCTTCTTCTCCTCCCTCCCTCCCTCTCCCCCACCCTCTCCCTCACCCTCTCTCTCCAACCCCCCCAACCTCTTACTCTCATTCTCTCTTCCTTTCCTCCCCCCTTTCCCCAGCTCCCCCCCCCTCTCTCTCTCACTCTCTCTTTCTCACTACTCTCTCTCTCTCACTCTCTCTCTCTCTCTCTCTCTCTCTCCTCTCTCTCGCTCGCTCTCTATCTATCTCTCTCTTACCACATTTGAATATTTTGCCTCAAGGGCTGAATGTAAGAAAGGCACAACTGCCTAATTCACTACCCTTGTAAAATAAAGTTCGTTCGTTCGTACGTTCTATCTTTCTCTCTCTCTCTCTCTCTCTCTCTCTCTCTCTCTCCCACCTCTCTCTCTCTCTCTCTCTCTCTCACTCTCTCTCTCTTTTCCTTCTGTGTGTGTCTGTTTTGGTTTGTGTGTGTTTGTGTGTGTATGTGGTGTGTGTGTGTGTGTGTGTGTGTGTGTGTGTGTGTGTGTGTGTGTGTTTGTGTGTATGTGTCTGTCTGTGTGTGTTTCTGTCTCTGTCTGTCTGTCTGTCTGTCTGTCTGTCTGTCTGTCTGTCTGTCTTCCTGTGTCTGTCTGTCTGCCTGTGTCTGTCTGTCTGTCTTCCTGTGTCTGTCTGTGTGCATGTCTGTCTGTCTGTCTGTCTGTCTGTGTCTGTCTGTCTGTCTGTCTGTCTGTCTGTCTGTCTGTCTGTCTGTCTGTCTGTCTGTCTGTCTGTCTGTCTGTCTGTCTGTCTGTCTGTCTGTCCTGTGTCGTCTGTCTGTCTGTCTGTCTGTCTGTCTGTCTGTCTGTCTGTCTGTCTGTCTGTCTGTCTCTGTCTATCTATATGTCTGTCTGCCTCTCTGTCTGCCTGCCTGCCTGCCTGCCTGTCTGTCTGTCTGTCTGTCTGTCTGTCTGTCTGTCTGTCTGTCTGTCTGTCTGTCTGTCTGTCCTTGTGTCTGTCTGTCTGTCCTTGTGTCTGTCTGTCTGTCCTTGTGTCTGTCTGTCTGTCCTTGTGTCTGTCTGTCCTTGTGTCTGTCTGTCTGTCTGTCTTGTGTCTGTCTGTCTGTCCTTGTGTCTGTCTGTCTCCTTGTGTCTGTCTGTCCTTGTGTCTGTCTGTCTGTTTGTATGTCTGTCTGTCTGTCTGTCTGTCTGTCAATCTGTCTGTCTGTCCGTCTGTCCGGGCTGTATGTCGGTCCTTAGCGGCCGGTGGGGCTGTCCCTGGTGTCGGTTGGCGGGCCGTAGTATCTGGTCCTGGGCTGGCGGCCTGGGGGATGCCGGTCGGTCCTTGGGGACTGGTCGGTCGGTCCGCCGTGTGGCGGGTCTGGCGGGCTGGGCGGGGGCTGGTCTGGCCTAGGGCCGGTGGGTCCGGAGGTCGTGCTGGCGGGCCGGTCGGTCTGTCCGTGTGGCGGGCGTCCGGCGGGGTGTCGGCGCGCTGGCCGGGGGCGGGAGGGGGGTGCTGGGGGCGCTGTCGGGCCGGGGGTCTGTGGGGCCCTTGTTGGGGAGGCGGGCAGGTCGGGCTGGTCTGTCGTGTGGTCCTTGGGGGGGCGGCTGACGGCTGTACCGAGCGGGCGTGCCGGTCCTGGCGGGCTGGCGGTCGGGCGGTCGTCTGGTGGCATGGGGCGGGCGGCGGGAGGGCGGGCGGGCCTGTGTCGGTCTGGCGGTTGGTGTGCTGGGGCCGGCTGTCCTTGTGCGGGCGGCGGGCGGCCGGGGGCGGCTGGCGAGGGGGGCTGGCGGGCGGGCCGTGGTGGCGGGGCCCCGGAGGGGCCCGTCGGTGGGGCCGGGCGGGCCTAGGGCGGTGGGGCCTGGGGCGGCGGGCGGAGGGGGTCCGGGGGGCCGGGCGGGCTGGCCTGGCTGCTGTGTGGGAAGTGGCTGCTGGCGGGGTGGGGGGCACGGGGTGCGCGCTGGTTGTTCGGGCTGGCCGGCGGCTGCCCGGCCGGCGGCGGGCAGGCAGGCGGATGGCCGGGAAGGGCCTGCGGTCGGCGTCTGGCCGGGGTCGGGGCGGTCCCCTGGCGGGCCTTGTGGCTGCCGCGGGGGGTGCTGTGGCGGCGGTCCGTGGGCTGGGGGAGAGGCCGAGTCTGGGGGCCTTGGCGGCGGCGGCAGC
>JAWQFJ010000420.1:0-2500 GCA_034096865.1 Theodoxus fluviatilis
CGAGTGTGAGAGAATGTCACAACTGATGTTTGACATGTCGCACACCTCACATCGGGAAGGCACCTTAGTGTCGCCAGAAACGCCCGTAACTACGAAGAGTAGTGAGAAAGAGACACGTGCTGGTGTCGAGTTGTCTGGAAGCCTGCCATGTCCTTGTTTATTGGACATCAAGGATAACGGATCATTAATTGGTGATTCACCATTTTCGAGCTTTAAAAAATTAATCTGTCATGATTTGGTCTCGTAGTGACTGTTTAATGTATATTTATCTCAAACAGAAAACCTGCCGGTTTGGTACGTGAGAAACACATAGCAGGCAGCGAACTGATCGTGTCACTTTGGAGAGCCAGGTCGTATTTCATGCAAAAATCCAACATGTGGTCACAGGTCAGTTTCAACGCTATCCCACTCTGGGTAGCCGCTCAACCGGTGTGTACCCATTGATCAAAACCATCGATAACCGCTGAGTGCCCAGAATGGGCTAAGGGCACGCAACCCTCGAAAGTCGTCAGGCTTGATGGAGTTGCCCTTCTTGAAGTATTCTCTGTGCTTCAGAGGCAAGAAGAAAGGGGACAAAGCCGGCCAAGGCTCTCCCCCAACTGTTTCTCCTCAACCTTATGCTGCTGCTGCTTGAAAAGCGGGAATTGATGAAACACGAATTTCAGCGCGTAGCTGTGGCAATGCACACGCATTATCAACCGGAATTCCGCATACAAAGACGGGACGCTCTGGACTTATTTGCGCGCCGCCTGTTGCACGGGTCGCTCGATATCGACGCCACGACATCTGGCGTTTGAATGTCAACAGTGGCACGGTGTAGGTTTCACGCCCATGATGCGTTGCAGTCCACAGAGAGGACTGCTACACCGGTGGACTTCAGATGACTCCTGAGCAGACCTGCGACAAATTCTATATTTTACTCTCCTGCGCCCTCTCGATTTTCACCAGCCCGCGTGTTCGTCACCCTCGCTCTAACATTTCGGCAATTGCTATTTCATTTTGCAGTGTTGGAAAGCCATTAAAAACGGAACCACGGACGGGACACAAATCGCTTTCACCGTTACTCCACCGCCCTATTTTCTCTCAATCTCTCTGTCTCTCTATGTCGTGTCGTATCGAATGTATGTTCGCCTATGCATGTATGTCTGCTTCTGTGTGTGTGTGTGTGTGTGTGTGTGTGTGTGTGTGTGTGTGTCCGCGCGCGCGCGCATCTGTATGTGTGTGTGTGTGCGTGTGTGTGTGTTCCCCTCCTGTGTGTCCGTCTATCGTCCGTGTGCGTACGTACGTGCATGCGCGCGCGTGAGTCTGTGTGCGTGCGTCTCTCTCTCTCTCTCTCTCTCTCTCTCTCTCTCTCTCTCTCTGTCTCTATGTCTGTCTCTCTCTTTGTCTCTCTCTCTTCTCTCTCTGTCTCTCTCTCTCCTACTCTGCCTCTCTCTCTCACTCTCTGCCTCTCTCTCTCTCTCTCTCTCTCTCTCTGTCTCCCTCTCTCTCCCCCCCTCTCTCTCTTCTCTCTCTCTCTCTCTCTCTCTCTCTCTCTCTGTCTCTGTCTCTGTCTGTCTCTCTCTCTCTCCCACTCTGCCTCTCTCTCTCTCTGCCTCTCTCTCTCTCTCTCGTGTCTCTGTCTCTGTCTGTTTCTCTCTCTCCCACTCTGCCTCTCTCTCTCTCTCTGCCTCTCTCTCTCTCTCTCTCTCTCTCTGTCTGTCTGTCTGTGCCTTTCTCTGTGCCCACCTACCCCTCTCGTGCTCTCTCTCTCTCTCTCTCTCTCTCTCTCTCTCCCATGGTCAAGATCAATCATTATCCCACTGCACAATAGAGGTGATGTGCAAAATGCAGAACACTTTTGAGGCATTTCATTGTTATGTGCTAGTTGTTAGATCTTTACAACCATCCTCGGTATAAAGGCGTTTACGTACTTGGATGGAGCTGGAAAACAAAATTTGCATAGAACAAGCCGGATTTCGAACCCAGCACTCGACGATTGACCACAATTTTGTCTTATATGCAATCATTTTGAAGCATGTATGCGGTGACAGACGGGGAAAGTTTTATGCTGCGTTTGTTGATTATCGAAAGGCGTTTGATTCTGTCAATCGTTCGGTGTTTTGGAAGGTTCCCAAAGACACGCGCCTTTCGACAAAATTGGCTTCAGTGTTAAAGGTCATTCACAGCAAAGTTCAAGCATGCGTTCGCTGGTACATGGTGCCACGAGCTGTCTGCATTCTTTGATTGCTCCTCCGGTCTAAAACAAGAGCAATTGAGAGTCCTGCAATTTTTCCTTGTACATCAATTCAGTAGCAGACTACATACGAAGAAAAGGCAAGCATGGGATACAAATGTAACTGGCATGATGGAAGTGTTCCTCTTGCTGTTTGCCGATGATGTAGTGTTGTTATCAACAACAGCCGCTGGCCTTTAAATCAGTTAAATAACCTCTTGCACGTGTCAGAAAATATGGACTTGAACGTTAACGCAGACAAAACCAAAATAATGGTGTTCGGAA
>JAWQFJ010000420.1:10000-15000 GCA_034096865.1 Theodoxus fluviatilis
GAGCGGCCTAGCTCTCGTATCGAACTTCTTAGTGATCAAAGGATCTCTTTCTCAAAAGAAGTAGTTATTGCAGTGACAGCGAAGCTGATCTGTCGTGGAAAAATAGCCATGCCTGCAGCTGTGCAGTATCGAACCGCTTGCCTCACGCCTATGAAAAGCGGGCGTGCCTTGGGCTCCAACATGTCGACCGTCGATCAATCCTCTGATGCAGACTTCACTTTCCGCTGTGTATTACACGATAATGCTTAAATAGGCTCGCTGCAAACTGATGAATTTTGGATGTGACCTTGAACGACGCATTACTGCGAAACAACTGCAAGTCAGCGTTCAAAAATGCACCAAAAAACGAATTCAGTGCCAGTAATATGGGGACATTTAGCACCATGGCATCTGTTACCTGGCCTTACTCTTTTGTGCGGGTACAGTTGAACACGCATGGCGAGCAAGAAATGGTAACATGTGTGAACGCAGCAGTGTGCTCCGAGTTCGCTTCGTCGACAGGGAACGGGAAATCAATAGGGGGCCTACAGTAGTGTTCCACGCCGTGCGGTCCACGTGTGGAGCTCGGACATTGCGATCACGTTTCATTCAACACCAACAATGCCAGACGACAGGAGAACTCAGAAGCCCCTTCTTTTAAGTTTGTCACCGTTTCCTCTCTTCTCTATACAATATTAATACATTCGTAACTTTACAGTTACGATACGAGTTACGCTTGACGATTTCTTTCATGGCGCTGTTTCTTCAAATGCAATATTTCCCGCACGAAAATGTAATTCACAATAAGTCCGTTACGAACTTACCGAAAAGGGCTTCTAAGATCCCCTGTTATGACCACTAACTGAACACTGAGCAGAATGAATGATGATTTCAGGAGGCAGTTAAGCAAGTCATACGCTTATCTTTCAACGCATTTATCACAGAATGATCGCACTTACCTCGGGAATTTGTGACACAATCCCTGCTCGTGACTGTGACTCCAGCCCGCAGCTAAGTTATCCTAAGTTTGGAGACAACTGAACGCATTACAGGCTGTATTTGTGACATTAGGACCAGTGAAATCTGTCTCTCACCAGCTATCAATAATCCACCTTCGTGTGAGTATTTCGTGTATCCTATCAAGACAGCGTAGCAATGCCACCGAGACTTGGATAAGATCTTTCTAAAAGGAGTGAGAAATGCGAATGCTGAGCTGCTTTTCAGATCCAGAGGGGCTGGGAAGACCAGTTTTTGTGTCGCCTGCGGGCAGAGTATCAGAATGTGCAAACAAAGTGTCTCCTCAACATTCTCTATCAACTTCCTCGCCCCATGCATTGAAATAGTGAACGCACATATCCGAAAGGGTTTGAAGACGAGTGGAGGCGAAAGCAAACAAAGCGAAGATTGCATCAACTGCGAGCGCACCTCGTCTTCTCTTCCCAATTCTCTTCTGTTCTCGGCAGTCCAGGTTTCTAGACAAAGTGCCCTTGCTTCGCTCCCACCGACGGAGATAATTTATTTGCACAACCTCAGCAAAACGTAATATGACTCGGAGAGTGCAAAACGGAAGGAGAAAGAGAGCCAGCCTGACTGTCGGGCGGACAGACAGACAGGAAGAAAACGCACCCATGAGCACCACTGTTTGTACATGCACGCAATGATTAACTGCAAGACGGACAGAAAAGAATGTGTACATTACTGTTTCATTTGGAGGATACATTTTAGTGCATGTAAATATAGGGGGGGGGGGGGGGGGGGGGGGGGGGAGGAAATAGGCCTTCGCACACGAGGCAACTCCACTTGGGCAACTCGATTGCTCGCCATTCATTGTGCGATGTAGGTTGAAAGCAACTGGCATTCCAAGCAACTTTCCACGCCACCAGCAACTGAGTTACTCGTCTTTAAACCTGTTCTAGTTTTGGGGGCAGTGGCGTGCCACTCTCTGTGAATCCACCAATCACCGGGCGACTTTAGAGCCTCGTTCTCGCGTTCTCGCGACTATTGCACAATTAAATGGCGGGCATGTCTACGGTACGCACAGAAAACGCTGTATTTGAGGATGTTAGAAACCCATCCAAAGAAAAATGTAAGCCATGAACAGCATTAATTTATCAAAGCTGTATGTTGAATGTATCAATAGGTCGTGAAAGCTCCTACATGTTAAAAATGGAAATGGAGGTCGACGCATCTACACGCCGAAGCGTCACATTGTGTACAAAGCTAGTGTTGTCTGATACCACGAATACGATACATTTAATTAAATTGCATTTGTGTTATGAAAATACTGTTCAGATTAAATTGATTAATTAATTGAGGCCCAACCAGCTGCAACAATTCCTGAAAATGTTCATGGCTCATTCGAAGGAAAGTTCTTGTTGCCTTGAGATCCTCGTTGAGGAGCTCTTGTAGCAGACAGGAGTAGGCAAGGCACCATGCCTATGTCAACCATTCACGAGATCAACACGATCTTTTTCTCTTTTTATTTTGCTCGGCAAATATAAGTATTGCAGCAGCAGCAGCTGCAACATCATCATTAGATGACGAAGTACTGTCACCATCGTCACTCTAAGTTTCAGTCATGCTAGGGCAAGCCTTCGGGGGAGAGATGCAGAGCGTCTTGAGTGCAAGCGCGGAAATTAATACGCTTCCATAAATACAACGTGGCGAGAGGTGAAAGGTCACAGTGGAAGCGTGTGCGAGCTCAGTCTCCAGCATTGCCTGCCACATGGCAAGCAACCGGCCGAAAGAAACGTGGCAAGAGACTTTGGTTGCCTCGTGTGCGAAGGCCTTAAAGTTCCCGCTGAGGCTCGAACTCAGGACCTTCCGAGTGTTAGGCGATCGTGGTGACCACTACACTACGGGAACATCTCTACCTTAATGTTTAAAAGTACAGTTTTATAGCAATTTGTGTGTGTGTGTGTGTGTGTGTGTGTGTGTGTGTGTGTGTGAGTGAGAGAAAGCAAAACTTCCAAATTATAGTAAAAGATTCTGCTGTTCCCGCTGAGGCTCGAACTCAGGACCTTTCGCGTGTTAGGCGAACGTGATAACCACTACACTACGGGAACGACTACACCCCACTGTTTAAAAGTACAATTTTATAGCAATGTGTGTGTGTGTGTGTGTGTGTGTGTGAGTGAGAGAGCAAAACTTCCAAATTATAGTAAAATAACACCGTTGTTCCCGCTGAGGCTCGAACTCAGGACCTTTCGCGTGTTAGGCGAACGTGATAACCACTACACTACGGGAACTTCCGCATATTAAAGGTATAAATAGTATTATATACTGAAAAACGATTGTATTTTGTCAAAAATATGGTTTAATTATGCTTGTTTTGTCATAGATGTTTCATGTCATTGCTAAATGAATATTCTACATAGGTTATGATTCTTGTACATTGAGAACACAATGAGAACGTTTCGCATGCTTTCAAGTACACAAGGCTCCTGGGAATTCTGTAACAAGGGGGAATAACTCCATACTGTCATAATGGCGAAAATGTCGACAGAAACTAAGTGAGTTGCGGTGTTTATGTCACAATATCTGTACATCTGATGAAAAACGGGATAGCTGATGCAGTATTGCACTATCTTAAAATTATCAGCTCCCGTTTGTACGCCCTACACATTGGTTTGAATAACTTCTACGCGCAAACTATGCAACGATTGTTGGACTTGGATTCACATTCCAACTCCAAGCTGTCTCGCATATTTATCGTGTCCATTGCAGACTCCTCAGACTTTCAATTCATTTATCCTTTACCAAAACTTCAGTGCAACGAAAAGATCCATGTGCATCTTCGGTTGTGTAAGATGACGCATTTCACACTTTTAGATCACTTATTACTATAAGACAACTTGTGCAGAAAAATTAATGGAAGTGCTCATCAAGTTAGTTGATAGGGCGTTAAAACTCGAAACTCTTCTCAAGACATCGAACTACTTCCTTTACCCGAGTCGTTTTACAACATAAACCGCGCAATCATTGACAAAGCTGTTGAATTTCTCTGAGAGCTTCCTGTTTGATAGAATATCCTTCATCACGAGGAATTTAAGTTAGGAAGCTGACCATATCAGCATATGTCATAATTTTATTCACTACTGTTTTAGTTAAGTTCATGTTGATCGACCTGTACTTGTAACAAAAGGAGGTGACGCTTTTGATGTCACGTGTACGTGAAAGTCGTTTTTAGGCTCTGAGTATTAGAGAGAGTGAATTTGGCCCTCGTGTTGGTGAAATTTAATAGATTCATCATGCAAACATGACCCGTTTTTAAGCATGCACAGCCACACATTCATGACAGTTCATTTCTGCTGCTAGATAATGAATATATTTGCACCTTTGATGCCCTCTGTTATTGCATTTGTATTCCATATATTACTATTGCTAATTTATATTGCAATGTGAATGAATCAAGAACTCTCTTTCTTTCTGTCTGTCTGTCTGTCTGTCTGTCTGTCTGTCTGTCTGTCTGTCTGTTTGCCTGTCTGTGTGTCTGTGTGTCTGTCTGTCTGTCCACAAGAGATTATAGGGCTAACATGATGATCATGATAGTAAATAATGATGATAATGATGGTAATTATTGTTGTTATCATGACACAAAGAGAAGAGCAGTGGCAAAATTGATGATGATGATGATGATGATGATGATGATGATGATGATGATGATGATGATTACATTTGGCCAGTGCAGCTTGATTGGTGACATCCCAGTGCCATGATTAAATTTCTGGAGGTTCTTTTGTGCAAGTGCCAGTGAGCAGCCTTTGAGGTGTAAGTGTGCACTGTACAAACACATTGAACATACATTTTGCACATATGATGATGATGATGATGATGATGATGATGATGATGATGATGACGATGATGATGGAGAGCATGTACATGACATTGATGGTGACAATGACTATAGCCTATATGAACAAATTTTTATGGATGACAGTATTGATTCTTATTCCAGGCCTGGAGCCAAGGGGGAGAGTTTCAACTGGAGTCGAAATGTCATGAACAAGTTTCTGAGACGA
>JAWQFJ010000420.1:19048-26548 GCA_034096865.1 Theodoxus fluviatilis
GAGTGAGTGAGTGAGTGAGTGAGTGAGTGAGTGAGTGAGTGAGTGAGTGAGTGAGTGAGTGAGTGAGTGAGTGAGTGAGTGAGTGAGTGAGTGAGTGAGTGACTGAGTGAGTGAGTGAGTGACTGAGAGAATGAATGAATAAATAAGTAAATAATATCTCAAATTCTCTCTCTCGCTCTCCCTCTCACTCTCCTCCCCCCCCCTCCTCCCCCCCCTCTCTCTCTCTCTCTCTCTATCTCTCTCTCTCTATCTCTCTCTCTCTCTCTCTCTCTCTCTCTGACTCTCCCAGTGACGTGTGCCTGTGCGTCGAGAAGCCGCGTCTACTTCGGCTCTGATACATTTCTGACCAGAAAGCAACGCCATGCCAGTCGCCAGTTTTCCAGCAGCTGTTGAAGCGTCGTTGTTGTCCCTGCTAGCCACCGAGAAAATGTCGTGGAAAATATCCGGCGAACCTGGCAGGACTGTATAGTTATCCTGAGATTTAGGCAACGGGATGGTCAGACATTGCTCGTCAGCCATAGCAGCGACAGAGGAGTGTGGAAGCGAAAACCATCGTCCCAGCAACGGCGAGACCGCAGACGGGCAGATAAATTTGAAACTTTTGGTGAGCCCCATACTTCTCGTGATGTTCCTTTTGACAATTAATAATTTTCTAGTGTCGCGAACATTGCTTTTGATACTGCTCTTACTGCACGAGCTATGATACAAATAGAACATACTGCCCCATCAGCTGTGACCTTTGACCTCCGTGACGCACACACTTGCTTGGTCACGGAGAATGCAGAACATGCGAGCCAATTACCAGGACCCGATCGCGGTGACAACGATATTATTCGCAATGACAATCATGTTATGCACTCCTCGCCGACTTTGAGAAGTAATAACTGAAGACACCAGGGCAGCGCTCGACAACTTTGCAAAGCAATTCAAAGAAAGTGTGTCAGCGTGCAAGCAAGATATGTAAGGAAAACAAGAAGTGACACTGCTGCTGCTTGTGCTCCGCGCGCGTCATGAGGCAGACAAACTCGGAAAGTCTGAGGCATGACCCAGATCTTCCTCTGCGGTACCACAACAAGCTCCAGACCCCACTGACAAAGCCCTCAGTAGCAAGTCCCCAACAGCGACAGCAGTCCACGTTCGCCCACGATCACCATCGTGACACCATGGCAGGGCTGATGACGTCGGTGGCAGGCCAAGTAGGCGGAGCGAGCGCGTGTCGGCTTGAGACAGCAGTCTGCACGGACTTAAAGGCGCATACACGCGTACCGGTTGTCCCCCGGTTTTGCTGCCAATCCGGTCAAAAATCGAAACCGTGGACTAATCCGGCACGGTTCTTGTGACTAGGGCTGGCTCTATTTTCCCGACCCCTCCGGACCAGTTCATATGCCCGGCAACGCGAGATTTCGCAATGTGGCGACTTAGTCGCCAATTTTAATGGCGGACGCTTTCGTCGCTTCAGGCAGGAAAAGGTGTATTTGGGGATACTACAAACCAACCCAAAGAAAAGGTAAGCCATGAACATCATTAATTTATCAAAGCTGTATGTTGAATGCGTCAGTAGGTCGTGAAAGCTTCAACTTTTTACAAATCGAATGCAGGTCAAGGCCGATCTACGCTTCCAACAATTATACAATATCATTCAATCTGCTCCACCCGCTTCGTTGCGTGTTCGCACATAAAACGCTGTATTTCGGGATACTAGAAGGCCCATCCCAAGAAAATGTAAGCCATGAACAGCATTAATTTATCAAAGCTGTATGTTGAATGCATCAGTAGGTCGGTAAAGCTTCAACTTTTTACAAATCGAATGCTGGTCAATGCAAATCTACACCGGCGAAGAATCAAGAATGTCGATCGCCTCCGCTCCATCGCGTGTTCGCACAGAAAACGCTGTATATCGGGATACTAGAAACCCCATATCAAGAAAATGTAAGCCATGAACAGCATTAATTTGTCAAAGCTGTATGTTGAATGCATCAGTAGGTCGGGAAAGTTCTGCATTTTGCAAATCCGACAGGCAGGTCACACGCATGTACGTCAAAGCGTCTCAGTTGTCATAGGCTCACCAAAGGGACGTAACTCTAAATTCTGACTTTGCTTCGCGTAAAATGGACATCGCTCCAGTTCGCGGTGTGGGTGTAATCGTTGCGTGTGGCTGTCAACCCGCTTTTTACACGCACGGTCAGCCGGATCGGGAGCAAAACCAGCTTGAAAAACGTAACGTGTGTAGGCGCCTTAACGAAAATGATTCGCTGATAGACTCTTTTTATTGTCTACGCGTGCCCTACATTCCACTGCTGGTGACAAGTAGAGATGTTATGTACATACGTTCCGAGTCACTTAAACGCCTTGTGAGTCATTTTGTTATGGGTCGGCATGGCCTATACAATAAAATGTTCAGTTCAGTTCAGTTCAGTTCAGTTCAGTTCTCTCTCTCTCTCTCTCTCTCTCTCTCTCTCTCTCTCTCTCTCTCTCTCTCTCTCTCTCTCTCTCTCTCTCTCACACACACACACACACACACACACACACACACACATACACATATACATAACCATGTACATAACACATACATAACAGGGCCGGACCAAATGAGTTGTGGGGGGGGATGTTCCTTTTTGGTTGGGGGGGACAAATCAGCGAAGTGGCGAAGCCACGAGGGCGCGCCTGCTTCGCAGGCGCGCAAACTAGGGGGGTCCGGGGGCATGCCCCCCGGACAATTTTTGAAAAACGGTTAAAATCTGTGCAATCTGGTGCATTCTGGGCCTTGTTTTGAGGGGTAAGAGCAGCATTGTTTTTGGAGACACACAAAAAATATATTTAAAAAAAACCCTCAAACCAAGGTACATGCTTTTTCGGGGGGGGGGGGGGGGGGGGGGGGGGGGGGTTCCGGAACCCCTGGAACCCCCTCCTGGGTCCGGCCCTGCATAAACATACACACACGCGCGGGCGCCATATCTGGTTTTCTGAAGTCCCCCCCTCCTATGGGGAGGGGCCGCTATTGCGGGATTTTTTTAAACAAAAGTTCCTCAGGCAATTTTTATTCTTTTGTCCTAAAACGCATTAAAAACCATAAAATGTATGTTACTTTTTTCAACTTAGAAAAATTTTGTTGTTTTTTTTCTAAAAAAAAATCCCGCATAGCGGCCCCCTGCAATAGAAAAAAAACCCGCAAATTTTTATAAGTTGAAATAAAAAGTAACATACATTTTATGGTTTTTTTAATGCGTTTTAGGACAAAAGAATAAAAATTGCCTGAGGAACTTTTGTTAAAAAAATCCCGCAATAGCGGCCCCCCGCAATAGAAAAAAAAAGTTTAAAAAAGTTACAAAAATATTATGGTTTTTAATGCGTTTTAGGACAAAAGAATCAAAATTGCCTGAGGAACTTTTGTTGAAAAAATCCCGCAATAGCGGCCCCCCGCAATAGAAAAAAAAAAGTTAAAAAAAAAGTAACAAAAATATTATGGTTTTTTATGCGTTTTAAGACAAAATAATCAAAATTGCCTGAGGAACTTTTGTTGAAAAAATCCCGCAATAGCGGCCCTCCGCAATAGCTGCCCTCCGCAATAGAGAGCCGACCCCCCTCCGATCGTATTAAATAATTTTCGTTTGACAAGAGAGTTTAGTTGCACAATCTAAGGGAGAGCACTCGTGTCCCAGCGTCTTTCAGTAGTAAAAATGTTAAGGTTATGTCCCTTGTAGCATCGCAGTCGTGCTTATTATATTCGTTACATAAAAGAGGAAAGTCTGTCTGTCTGCAAATGAGCTCAAGACCCCAGAACAGGAAAGGCTACAAGAATCGCGCTGTGAATACGATGCTTTCTCTGGAAGATGCAATATGAACTAAATAATTTTGTGGTTGAAAAATCTGGTTCAGTCAATTTTCACACCCTTTCCTGGTTTTCTCAAGCTTGGTCACACATTTTGGCACATGCTCCCCCTCCCCCCCACCCGCCACTCCCACCCAAAAAATAGTTGTGGTTATGGTAACCCAACCAACCCTATTTTTTCTGCCAACAATAAACTTTTTTTTCATGCAAAAGGAAGAAAAGAAAGAAAGAAAGAAATTGACAGCAAACAATGAACTGCATACTATCTCATCTTCCTTGCCCTATCAGCACTCGGGCAATCCACTATTTAATGTAAAAATGCTTTTTCAGATAATTAAAGTTTAGATTATGTTCAATCTGGCCGCTTTTAAAAAGAATATTTTTTTAAAGTCCAGGCCAACCTATAGACCTTTCTCCCCACCTCACCCCCCACTCCTCCATGTTACCTTAACCCCTTCCCTGCCATATATATTGAAAAATGATGAAAGATGACTACAGTCCCAATAGTTTTATTTTGTACGAGCTTTCAGAGCTTGGTAGCTCCTTCTTCAGGTAATGGTGAGACCATGTTTGGGGAACAGTTATATGCAATAAGTAAGAGTTTGTGCTCAAGACAAAGTGAGAAACCTGGGAAACAATCACGTCTATGCAGGAGACTAAGTCCAACACTGGCATCCACCTATATGAAATATGTTTTGAATGCCTTATGCCAGGGAATTTTCTCACATTTTACTGTACGTGTTTGTCATATCATAGTGTTCTTATTTTCCAGAGCACTGCTCTGAAATTTTGCACAAAGATAAAAAAGACATCAATGAACATTTTCCAACAAGTGAAATGACTTTACAATTTTTTATTGTACGCAAAAAATACAAGATTGTAAAAAAAGTGAAATTGTTCACTGTTGACTTTTCTACACTAAGATAACAGGTGAGTGCAGGAAGAAACCCATGCTCTGGTGGGTGTGGTATTCACAAGTTTGCTTGAGACAGGTCTAGATCACTCCCAGTACACAAACTTGGTGTGATAGAGCCTGAAACAGTCAGGATAGCAGAGGACTGGCTTTGAGGGACAGTCCTGGCAGTGGTTGCGAGTTTTCCTCCGATGTGAGACGCAACTAGATGAAGTCACTCTCCCCCTCAGCTCCCTTGCTCCTGTTCTTCCTCAAGGTGTGGGCCCATTTGAAGTAGAGGGAATCAGTTCCTCACTTGATTCTGATGACATTCTTTGCCTTCGTCGAGGTGGAGAATATTCTCCGTCATCACTATTAGAGTCACCACCAGCATATTGGGGGGGGGGTGTCCATCCATCTCTGAGTCATTCAGCTCAGTCTCCTCGCAAATTAGTTGTGGAAACACATCGCCGGCATCTTCATATTCATCCTTGATCAATTCATCATCATCAGAGTCCTCATCACAATCAGCGTCGTTGATAAGTTCATTTAGGAATTCTAGAGCTGGGAGGCGTGGCAGGTAAGTTGTCGTGGCTGCCATTGCATCATTTTCAGGACAAGAACAAACAAAATAACTGAAAAAATTGCTTTGTATTGTTGCACAAAAACGAATCTTCCTGGGATGGACGATTTAACCCTAAGGGAAGTAATGAATAGAGGACTGAGTCATTTGGAGTTGCCTCCCTTTCATTACAGTGCTTATTCAGAAGCCCAACATTTTCTGGGATCTAGCGAAGCTGTGACAGTTCGAAGGCCGGGAAGGGGTTAACCACAACTTTGTGTGTGTGTGACGTAAGCTGAGGGAGGTACAAAGCACTGGGCTGAACACCAAAGACTGCTCAACTGCATTGGATAGTGGAACGTGTGTAAAGTTGCATGATTGGGCTGGGTCATTCTGGTGATGAACACAACTTTAGCTTGGTCACTGTGGCCAAACTTCCTCTGTTAAGGAATACGATGGGGCCAGAGCTCTTAACTGATGGTGGGAAGGGAGAGGGCCAGGAAAAAGAGTGAGATCTCTAGAACTAGAACAAGGACTGTCACTGACAGAATTTGCTGATGTCACTGTAACCCAGAAACTGCCTGAACTCCAAATGAAAAACTGTAAAGACACTCTGTGGGTTATGTTGTCTTGTGTGCATGTATGTAAGCATTCTTTTTCCAGTCATACAGTAAATTGATCTCTGTCTTTTTTCTGTGATCTGGTGAAGTACAGAACTTGCATTCTGTGTGTGATCTGTTCAGGGCAGGTTGATAAAAAAAAAGTTTATGTTCAGCCCTGAAGTGTAAATGTTATGATTCCTCACAGTGAAAATGGAAAATATTGAGAACAAAATATGAAACTTTGTCAAGAACTGATGAGTGTTGACTTTGAAGAAGTGATTTGCTGCTGTACCCATCAGAACCATGCATGTCAGCGTGAAAACTAGTTTTCGTACATTCATGGTTTTGATCAAGAAGACTGTTTTTATATGATATTTCATGCATTCTAAATTTTCTTCACAGCTGGATATATGCATATGTATTCTTGTTATCTGTCATTGCAATGTTGAAAAGAGCAAACACGTTATGAAGATAGAGCCTAGGTAGGGTTGCTTAGAGGACATGTCGTACAAAAATGGAGTAATAGAAAATAAATCATTGCTCAGAAAGTATGAAAGCTATGCTAATGAAATTTCATACAGAATACAAACTCACTGCAAGGTATGTTCAGACAAAATTTTATTGCTGAAGACTTAGTTGTTCATGTGTTATAGCAAAAATGACTGAAAAATAAACGTACCAAATTCCTCCCTTTTTGTCAAATTTTAATGAACAACCTTTTTATGGTCAGCAATGATTTTAAACAAAGAAAACGATCTATATTACTCAATAAGATATCATAAGTGGTTTACTAACACTTATGAATAATTTTAATCATGTTATGCCTGGAGCATTTTGGGGGGTTACTTGTTCTAAATTCCACTAAAATCCATCCATCCATCCATCCATCCATCCATCCATCCATCCATCCATCCATCCATCCATCCATCCATCCATCCATCCATCCATCCATCCATCCATCCATCCATCCATCCACCCATCCATCCGTTTTTTAAACACCCAACCTCTCACTCACCATATTTTTAAACTCATCTTTTCATTTTAGGCAACAACAAAAAGTTGTGGTTACAGTAACTCAACCTACCGTATTTTATCCTGCTGACCCTAAACTTTTTTTCAATCACGGAGAAAAAGAAAGTAAGAAAGAAATCATCCTATGTGCACTTTTTAGAATCAGAAAGCATTTTCAGTGAAACACACACACACACGCACGCACGCATGCACGCATGTACGCACGCACACGCGTGCACACACACACACACACACACACACACACACACAGACAGTCTTAATCTGACCTTAATTATTTTTTTTACTGTAGCTTTTTGGGGTACCTTATCATCCTCTCTTGTTTATCAATTATTTCATTTATCTGCCCTTTAACTCCTCTTTCCATTCATCCATCCACTTATCCATCTTTATCTTATCCTTCTGTTTCATCTTTCTACTGCTCTCTTCACTTTTTCATCCATCTCCATTAATCTATCCATCCATGTATCCTTCTATCTATCCCACACTTCCCTCCTCCCATCCTTCAGCCCATCTCTTCCACACCTGTACATCTTTCCATCAGTCCACCCCCAGGGTTGGGGGTAAGCATAGACCCCCTGCATCT
>JAWQFJ010000420.1:31548-34048 GCA_034096865.1 Theodoxus fluviatilis
GGCCATTTTGAATGTGTTGAAGGCAAGGCAGTGTTGTCATCATGGAGGCCATTTTGAATGTGTTGAATGCAGGTTAGTGTTGTCATCATGGCAGCCATTTTGAATGTGTTGAAGGCAAGGCAGTGTTATCATCATGGCGGCCATTTTGAATGTGTTGAAGGCAAGGTAGTGTTGTCATCATGGCGGCCATTTTGAATGTGTTGAAGGCAAGGCAGTGTTGTCATCATGGCGGCCATTTTGAATGTGTTGAAGGCAAGGCAGTGTTGTCATCATGGAGGCCATTTTGAATGTGTTGAAGGCAAGGCAGTGTTGTCATCATGGCAGCCATTTTGAATGTGTTGAAGGCAAGGTAGTGTTGTCATCATGGAGGCCATTTTGAATGTGTTGAAGGCAAGGCAGTGTTGTCATCATGGCAGCCATTTTGAATGTGTTGAAGGCAAGGCAGTGTTGTCATCATGGCGGCCATTTTGAATGTGTTGAAGGCAAGGCAGTGTTGTCATCATGGCGGCCATTTTGAATGTGTTGAAGGCAAGGCAGTGTTGTCATCATGGAGGCCATTTTGAATGTGTTGAATGCAGGTTAGTGTTGTCATCATGGCGGCCATTTTGAATGTGTTGAAGGCAAGGTAGTGTTGTCATCATGGCAGCCATTTTGAATGTGTTGAAGGCAAGGTAGTGTTGTCATCATGGCGGCCATTTTGAATGTGTTGAAGGCAAGGCAGTGTTGTCATCATGGCGGCCATTTTGAATGTGTTGAAGGCAAGGCAGTGTTGTCATCATGGCGGCCATTTTGAATGTGTTGAAGGCAAGGCAGTGTTGTCATCATGGCAGCCATTTTGAATGTGTTGAAGGCAAGGCAGTGTTGTCATCATGGAGGCCATTTTGAATGTGTTGAAGGCAAGGCAGTGTTGTCATCATGGAGGCCATTTTGAATGTGTTGAAGGCAAGGCAGTGTTGTCATCATGGCGGCCATTTTGAATGTGTTGAAGGCAAGGCAGTGTTGTCATCATGGCGGCCATAAGCAGTGTTGTCATCATGGCGGCCATTTTGAATGTGTTGAAGGCAAGGCAGTGTTGTCATCATGGCGGCCATTTTGAATGTGTTGAAGGCAAGGCAGTGTTGTCATCATGGCGGCCATTTTGAATGTGTTGAATGCAAGGCAGTGTTGTCATCATGGCAGCCATTTTGAATGTGTTGAATGCAAGGCAGTGTTGTCATCATGGCGGCCATTTTGAATGTGTTGAAGGCAAGGCAGTGTTGTCATCATGGCGGCCATTTTGAATGTGTTGAAGGCAAGGCAGTGTTGTCATCATGGCGGCCATTTTGAATGTGTTGAAGGCAAGGCAGTGTTGTCATCATGGCGGCCATTTTTGAATGCAGTATATTAGCTTGGCTGACCAGCTGGACAGCTGTTGATGGAAAACTCAGAAAAATAAGATGCTCTACTGTAAACAAATGGATGTAGGTTCCAAAGTCTATCAAAATCTTAATGCTGACAATGACATAGCTAACCCCTCTCATTCTATTTGGGCAATATCTCAACATGAGGAGAGATGATGTCCATCTCATTTTGTGGTGGAGGGTCACATGAGTGACCATACTTGATGACCAAGCTAAAGCCACTGAAAGTTTTTGAGCAGACTCCCAGCAAAGTCTTTAGAAGGCTTAGTCAGGGAGCGTTTAGAGTAGCTCTTGTACACAACAATGAAAAATCTATTTACAGTTTTATGAACATACTGTTTTCTCTTAATCTGGCATTTAAACTTGTGGGAAAATGTTTGTAAAAATTGTTTAATACATATTTCTTATACTTCATCCTAGTTTTCATGTTCATAGTCACACATCAGAACAGGGCTTCCATTCATCCTCGCACTGATTTCCCCATTCCCGTCTGCCAGGGCTCCTTTGCCTGCTCACTGTGCCGCAAGCCCTTCAAGCAGTGGACAGCGCTGCGCCAGCACCTGGCTGTGGAGCATGATGCCCTGCACTGCTGCACCCTGTGCCAGGAGGCCTTTGTCAGTGAGCTGCACCTGTTGGACCACCACCTCATGCAGCACAGCCTGGCCCCGACCCTTGCCTCCGGCCCTGACGCAGAGTATGAGACGGGTCAGGTGTTCCGCTGTGAGATCTGCTTCAAGACGTTCCCCTCTCTGAAGCACTGCAGCATCCACAAGCAGTCGCATGGGCTCAGCAAGCCCTTTGCCTGTTCAACCTGTGGCAGCAGCTTCCTCAAGAAAGGGGACCTCACCAAGCACATCCGCACCGTGCACTCCACGCACCGCCCCTTCCTGTGTGTGCTGTGTGGCAAGACGGGCACGCGCATGGACAACATGCGAAGCCATGTGCGCATCCACAAGAAGTCCATGCCACGTGAGGAGCTGGAGAGCTACATCACTGATCTGCGCAAGCCGCCTCTTGGTGACGGTGACATTTAATGGTAGGGAAGGTGAACATCAAGGGAATAGTTCATGACTTGCCAGCGTTGGGCAGGATTCTAGCAC
>JAWQFJ010000420.1:36548-51548 GCA_034096865.1 Theodoxus fluviatilis
GTGCCTGTGTGTCTGTCTGTCTGTCTGTCTGTCTGTCTGTCTGTCTGTCTGTCTGTCTATGTGTGTGCCTGTCTGTCTGTCTGTCTGTCTGTCTGTCTGTCTGTCTGTCTGTCTGTCTGTCTGTCTGTCTGTCTGTCTGTCTGTCTGTCTGTCTGTCTGTCTGTCTGTCTGTCTGTCTGTCTGTCTGTCTGTCTGTCTGTCTGTCTGTCTCTCATTAATTTTGCCATATCATTGATCTTCCCAGCTCCCCTTCTCTCCAGCCATCTCTCAGTTCATGATTTTTTTCCATTGAATCTTTGATAGTTGAAACATTCACTGATTCAGAGCACATTTGCCACTTAATTTTTTAAAGCACTGAACAGTGGAAAACTTTTTCTTCATGTTAGATAATACCCTTTTCTATTTGTGTTGTTGTGGCAAAATTTGAAAATGTATCAAAACTGTTCATATGTAGTATTTCTTGTTTTATGTCAGATAACCAGGGAGTATTTCCCATATTGTCATCTTGTACATTAGCTTCCCTTGTACAGATTTGTGTGATTTATCACTCATGCTTTCCACAGAAATTTTTATTTATTTTAAGAAGTGGTTGTATATTTAAATTTAAATTACCTCAAATTTGTTAGTACGTAAATGTTACTGGAAGGCAGTGGTTGAAATAAGTGATAGCATGTTTGATGCAGTCCATAAGTATGAGACTTGTGTGTTGATTACCCACCAAACTCTACAGGTAGCAAAAATCACATCGTTTCTATACATAAAATGCTGGCCTGTGATTGGTAGTGGAGCGACATGGATATAAGTGGGAAAACTGAGATAGAGAATGAATATAATTTCATATCACTTCTATCATAATGGAATCGTTGCCCATTGCTTTTTAAAAATTAACTCGTGATGGAAAACATAAGGCACAGAAGTCTGGTCTCACACACACATATGTGCACATGTACATAGATGCACACACCCGCACACATGCACATGCGCACACACATGCATACACACATGTATCCATGTATACACACACGTGCATACACATATGTGTATGCATGTGTATGGATGCCTACACTACACACACACACACACACACACACACTGAAAGTGAACAGTATGATTTGTACAATCAATGTGTGAAATACCAGTTATGTAATGTTTTGCAAGTCCAGCTATGTCTTTCCGATGTGGAGGAGCCCAATTTGCTGTGAACTTAAGTGGATCACATTGTTTTATTGAATTCATTGAATCAGAATCAAAATGTAGTGATGCCCCATAGTGAGATGGGACATGGGGATGTGAAGTTTTGCCAAGTGAGGTCTGGGTCCAGCCACAACTTACTGGTCAGTCATCTCTGGATGGAAACACGTGCTCTGCACAGAGACGGGTGATTGCCCTTTTGTGATGGCTGCTGGCAGTTCTTCACTGCTGGCTTTATGTACAAGGTATTTGGACATTCAACAGGAGGCTGTGGTTTCGGTCCTCCTAGATCTGAAAAATTTGTCTATGCTCAGCAGACTTTCTGCCACTTGTTAGGAAGTTGTCAAAATTTCACATGCCTCTCCCAGAGTTTTACATACATGTACAAGGCTTGTGGCTGTGTTGCTACTGTGTTTATGCAGCTCTCAGTGTGAATCAGTTGTTGTCTTCTGCATGTACACAGCTATGAAGGGTTGACTGGATTACCCTGAATGTAAGCACTTCTGCACTTGAATGAGGAAGGCATTGTTTACAGGCATGGATAAACCTGGATGATGTAACTGTGAGTGTGTTTCACCTCTGCAAGAAGGACTAGCCAAGAAGTTTGTGCATTCTGGAAAGTAGGAAGTCCTGGCGTGTGTGTAAATCAAACAGATGACTACACGAGGTGGCAAGCTACAAAACAGAACCGGTGCCGTCATTTTGGAGAACTGTGCAAAAACCTGATTGCTGTTTCAGGAGAAAATCAAGTCATACACATATGTATTTTTTTCTTTTAATGTGAAATCTGATTGCAAAAAAAGGCTTTTAAATTATCCCTCAGAGGGTATGATGATGTTTTTAATTTATTAGCGTCAGTTGAGTACTCTTTGGATCAGTTGTGACCTGTTCCAGCTAAAGGTGCATAAAGCTGCTGGAGCAAATTACCAGAAAAAGCAAGTAAAGTTTCAAACCTGATTTTGGTCAAAACTGAGTCTTAGAGGTTTTTCTAGCATCTCCAAGAGTCTTGAAAATAATAGCCTAAAAAGTTGATTAACTCTTAAGGTCCTGTAAGTCGTGCATGTGTTTCATTCCCCAGTCCTGTATGGATTATGCAATTTGTAGAAAAAATTCAGTCAAGTAACAGCCAGGTGGGATGGGCAGCTGTAGATGGTACAGGATTGAGCAGGGTGGGCAGCAATAGGCGGTACAGGATCTTAAGAGTTAATTAACAGTTTTAGAGAAGTGCTTGCCTTCCTGTGTGGTCTGAAAACCACTGATTCTGCATGGTTTGAATAGAAGACTTGAGTCTCTCATGGCACTGCAACTCATGCATATTTTTAATTTTAGAAATCATCAGCCTGTTCTAGCCATGCTCTGCCCACTCGCATTACATTCTGTCAGGAAACAACTTTGCAAAATGTATTGGACCTGGGTTGTTTGAGAACTTTTCACATTCACTGCTTCTGTCAAATTCAACAACTGTTTTCTCAAAACAACTGATTTGCAGGGAGCCAATTAAACTAAAGTCTGCTATAACTTCATAGTGAATTATGCAATTTCTATCATTCTTGCACCAATTTGAAGCTCTAGTTTTTTTGTAGTTTTTCATGGTACTAATAACTCAACATTTTCAGTTCTAACTTTTCTGTTTCTTTTTGCTGGATCAGGTCACAAATGTTTTGACTTTTTAAGAATAATTTCTAAAGAATGCACAGTGCTGTAATATTGGTATCAGGAGCTGTCATGCTTTGTGAGAAAAAGGCTGTGTATATTTTATTAGAGCCTCGACCCTGCCGTGTTTATCTTGGGGGAAGGATGAACTGTTTCTGACATTTTTATAATACGCAGTTAATTAAATCTTTTATCTCATTTCCCTGCTTTCTCCTCAGTGGTGCTTACACATCAATGGTTGGCCATTTCACCTTTCATATTAAATCTGCTGAAGTGAATGTTTTGCAGTTTGTCTCGTTAACGCATCTGGGACATTCACAGTCTCTCTGGCCGTGTGTCTATGTTGTCGTGCCTGATCCATCTCTGCAAGTCTGCCTCTGTGTGTGTGTGTGTGTGTGTGTGTGTGTGTGTGTGTGTGTGTGTGTGTGTGTGTGTGTGTGAGAGAGATCATGTGTGATTGTGATTGAGAGAGTGTGTGTGTGTGTGTGTGTGTGTGAGAGAGATAGAGAGAGATCATGTGTGATTGTGATTGAGAGTGTGTGTGTGTGTGTGTGTGTGTGTGTGTGTGTGTGTGTGTGTGTGTGTGTTGAGGTAAGGGTGGGGTAAGAGGTTTCTGTTTGAGATTGTGTGTGTGTAAGAGTTTGTATGCATGCACATGCTCACATGCATACACAAGCATCTGTCTGACTTATAGCTGTGCTGATACAACAACATGAAGTCACAGGTAGTTGCAGATGTGTCTGGTTTTGATGAATTAAGAACCATCATTTTTCACTTGCTTTCTAGAAATTCCCTGAAAACCATCTAGCAGTCAATTAGCACTTCCAAAGGTGTTGCAGGGATGGCACTACTCAATTATGCTCTGCACACAGCGAGTTGTCATAGTGACTAGGACCGACACGATACAAACTTAAAATAGCAGGCAACCTACAGCCCATCCCTGTAGCGTGCCTCGCTATGGGGTTTCCAGTGGCATGGTGATTTTATTTCATCTGTTTATTTCATCAGAGATGATGCATTGCATACAAAGTAACAGAATGGAATTCAGGAGTAACATAGGGCTGGAGCAACTCAGTGCCCCCTTCATCAGCTGCAGTCGCTCTTACTGCTCCTTCCTCGTGGTGCATATGTTGCTGAGCATACCCCCACTGGGGGTTGGGGGTAAGAATAGACCCACTGCACCTCCACGTCAGAAACAAATATCTAGGGACTTTGTGATTTGATTTGTGCTTACTACAGACTATTCTAGTGATGTTTGTGCTCATCCATCCATCCATTACTGAACATCTAGTTTGGAAACATTCACAATGTAAGTAAAGATCTCATCGCTTTTCAAGCAGATCCTCGATGAAACATGTGCAAGTCCACACAGTTGAGTCAGACTAAAGAGTTGGAAAGAGGCTGGAATTTTTGTTTTCGTTTGCTTTGTGTTTTATGAATACATAGAAGAAAAATTGACAAAAACATAACAACATTCTTCACATAGGCTCGCGCTCGCAGTTCATGATGACTCATGTTAGACTGCATCTAGTCTGTGTTCTTGACTCTCTGGCATTACGTTGAAAGCAGATGGGTTGAGAAGAACCTGCGGAACAATCTATCATAGCCGTCGTGATGAGATCCTAGAATCATTGGAGCAGCCGCAGTGCTGTGGCGCCGTAATTGCAGGTTGAAAAGGGCAGTCAAGAAAGTTTGGTTTGACGTTGTGGAACAAACGAAGAGAGATTTTAAATGCAAGGCCACCGGCCTATCTCAACCTAACTTGCCATCGGTTGTCTTTACAGCCTTGTGTCTTCTTTTAAAGGCCAAGTACAAATACATTGCTACTGACCGGATGAGATGGATGTTATGATCTGTAGCCAGTATGTCAACAATACCTACACGATAATTTCTGTCAAACAAATGAAAGATACACTTCGTCTGAGATCTTCAAAGGCGGACATCAGAGCAAGAAATGTGGCATTTCCTCGTCCACTTCACATGATGGGCAAAGAAGTGGCATGTTAGAGTCATTGGCAAAACGAACTCCAGGAGTAAGCTCACTTTTCCCAGCACGAAAACGGACAAAAAACATCCCTGAAGATGTGTTTGTTAATGCAGCACAGTTACTGTTCCCGGAAACAACAGATTTCAATTGTTTATCAACTGTATTTCTACGAGGTTTGACGTAGTGTGGGGTGGAGGGGTGGGGATAGGGGACGTGTACATGGGTGCATGCTTGTGCGTGCGTGCACGTGTGTGTATTTGCAAAGACATCTACTCCACAACTTCTGCAGCTTCGGTCATATACATGTATGACAATGGGACGAAAACTGCTTGGTATCAACAGATTGAAACTTAACAAAAACACTGGCGTGTGTGGTCTGCATGTTGACAAGATACGTGTAACTTTTTTATCATACAAGGACGTGTTGTATCGATTAATAGCAGATTTGCCGCATTCACTGACAGCTGCACAGCTAATGATGGAAGGGAGAGCTATGGTTTTGCAGCACCAAACTCGGTTGTACAGAGTTCGGGATTCCAAAAGAAAAATCACGAATACATTGGGAAAACTCAACTTTAAATTCATGCATAAGATTGGACAGTATTTTCGATTTGAAAAGTAATGAAAACTATGTCAGACACAACTGCGATGCAGGGCTTTATAGTATTTACCCGATGACTAGGCTTACAGTGTATCTAACCCTGAACTTTCTCACGACCTGGTGCACAGCATCTATCCCCGTCAGCAACCATGGGCTTTGTGTTTTCGTGTTTGGACAAAGTGACTGCACCCCACATTCCTATGAGCTGACAGTCTTCTCTAAAATAATTGCCTCCTCAGTTCTTACATCAGAGTCTGCTGAGGACCTCTCCCATACGTCCCCAGTGTCCCACTGGAAATTCAAAGGGAAAGATTCGAGTGAGGTCAGGAAAAGTTAACCCCACCCAGAACACAGGGTGGGCCGGCAATCTCGATCAGGCAGGGTGTGCGTGCTCGCGCTCAGGTATCCCCTCCCCCCTCCAGCGAAAAATAGACTTGGAAAAGAGACCGCGAAATCCACTGGCCTACATAGCACGTAAACAAAGCTGACTAGACGACGTGGTAAGGATAAAGGCTTGAGGGGTGTTGGAAAGTGGTGAAAATTGAATAAGGGGAAAGCGATCGGGGAGGAGAGACAGTTAGCAAAGGGTTTTGGGGTAGACGCAGCTAAGGGGTAAATCGGCGGAAGGTACCTACGAATGGATCGGGGGAAAGCATGCAAACTTGTACATGTACAGTGAGAGCAAAGCGGGAGATTTGGGGTTACGTTTCAAAGGCTGTGTGTGCTGTTTCAACGAGACATACGAGGTTGACTGCGGACGTATAAACCTTCTCCAGCGGGGGCAACCTGAATCACGAGCGGACACGAGCGGACAACGAGCGAACAACGAGTGGACACGAGCGGACACCTTAAAAAACATCTTGAAATGTTTTATTGGTTGTTTTCACACTAATTATACAAATTCTCAAGTTAAAAAAAAAGATTTGATGCGGTTTACACTGCCTAGTCAAAGCAACAAAACGCCTGAAACAAAAAAACCCCTGCAAAACACTCTCACATACAATCTTTATCCCTCCAGGTTTACTGGAGGTCCTACAGACTTTATCTGTCTGTGTGTGTGTGTGTGTGTCTGTCTGTCCCGTCTCCACGGCTTATATCTCAAAAACTACTAGACGGATTTCCTTGAGATTTTGCACACTAACGGGAAGTTAGGTCCGATTGAATGTATCAAATTTTCAGAATCGAGGCTTGAAGAGAAAGTGGTTTTTTAAGGTCGTATTCTCGAAATTACCGGTCTAAAAATGATTGAAATGACATTTGACGGCAAAGCCAAATTTGACGTCATTAATAGCATGACGTCATTTGCAAGTACAATTTCGATCCTATATGCCAGGAGAATAATTTCGAAACACCTGGGGAGGAATGGCGAAATTCCAACATGTGCGACGTCATCAATAACGTGACGTCATTTGCGAGGACAGTTTATAGGAGAATTAATTTAGATAGATAGATATGTCCTCAGATGTCTTAGGCTGCGAGGCCTTTATCTGATCTTTTGATCAGTACTTATGGCTACTCTCACTCTCTCTCTGTCTCTCTCTCTGTCTCTCTGTCTCTCTCTCTCTCTCTCTCTCTGTCTCTCTCTCTCTCTCTCTCTCTCTCTCTCTCTCTCTCTCTCTCTCTCTCGATCTCTCTCGATCTCTCTCCCACCCACCCTCTTACTCTCATTCTCTCTTCCCTTCCTCCCCTTTTCCCAGCTCCCCTCCCCCCCTCTTTCTCTCCCTCCCTCTCTCTCTCTCTCTCTCTCTCTCTCTCTCTCTCTCTCTCTCTCTCTCTCTCTCTCTCTCTCTCTCTCCCACCCACCCTCTTACTCTCATTCTCTCTTCCCTTCCTCTCCTTTTCCCAGCTTCCCTCCCCCCCCCCCTCTCTCTCTCTCTCTCACTCTCTCTCTCTGTCTCTCTCTCTCTCTCTCTGTGTCTGTCTCTCTCTCTGTCTCTCTCTCTGTCTCTCTCTCTCTCTCTCTCTCTCTCTCTCTCTCTCTCTCTCTCTCGCTCTCTCTCTCTCTCTCTCTCTCTCTCTCTCTCCCACCCACCCTCTTACTCTCATTCTCTCTTCCCTTCCTCCCCTTTTCCCAGCTCCCCCCCCTCTCTCTCTCTCTCACTCTCTGTCTCTCTGTCTCTCTCTGTCTCTCTCTCTGTCTCTCTCTGTGTCTCTCTCTGTGTCTCTCTCTCTCTGTCTCTGTCTCTCTCTCTCTCCCTCTCTCTCTCACTCTCTCTCTCTCACTCTCTCTCTCACTCTCTCTCTCTCTCTCTCTCTCTCTCTCTCTCCTCTCCCACCCACCATCTTACTCTCATTCTCTCTTCCCTTCCTCCCCTTTTCCACCAGCTCCCCTCCCACCCTCTCTCTCTGTCTCTCTCTCTCTCTCTGTCTCTCTCTCTGTCTCTCTCTCTGTATCTCTCTTTCTCTCTCTCTCCTCTCTCTCTCTCTTACCACATTTGAATATTTTGCCTCAAGGGCTGAATGTAAGTAAGAAAGGCAATACTGCCTAATTCACTACCCTTGTAAAATAAAGTTCGTTCGTTCGTTCTGTCTGTCCTGACTTAAGCGCAACAACTTGGTACTGGTAGTCTGTTGGCTTGGCCTAATGGCAGTGAATCGATAATAAACTTGGCAGAAATAGACCTTAAGTATCCTAAAATGTACAAGACCACTCAAATTTCATGAACTATCATCCATTTTTATACAATTTACAGTGCAAAATATGAAGCGAGGGAGTTTACAGAAAAGAACGTTATAATTCCTTTACAAACACGTAGTAACGTCAGTTGCCAAATGAATGGCTCAGATGGTAAAGCGCTGGACAATTGTAACGTTAGGTCATGCGTGAACGGATTCGAATCCGCGCTGAAACTTTTTTCGAACCCGACCTGTTTTTTGTGTTTTTGTGTGTGTTTTCCCCCCCCTCTTTTCTCAAGAGATTGCGGGTTTGAACCCAATTTTTTGTGTGTGCCAAAACCTGGAGGTTCAGCGCCAGCGGTTTTTATTCAAAAGCAAAGTTACAAGTGTACAGGGGCCACTTCTTTTGAGTCTCCTTTAGCATAGCATTGTCCAGGGCTCAAAAGATGCTGCCCCATTAAGAGAATGCCCCATGCCCCACGGTATTTATTCTAACCAGAGATACTATATATAGAGTCTCTGTTCTAACCTAGCACAGTAGCAGGCAACTCCTGAACATAAACCTGCACTTAATGTCACTGATGGTTACAAAAATACAATGGTGCCAGACCCGAACTTGTACATGGTCACCCTGTACTATTTACACTAATGTACAAAAATGGAACAGAAATATTTACAACTATGTACAAAGGAGGACAGTACCAATATTTACAGCCGTCTACACATTAAGGATCAAGCATAAACATAAGAGGAATGAGCTTGTACATGGTCACCCTGTGGTAAAAATAGCAACCTGAACTGAAACCAGAAAGGCCTCACAACCTGAACCGAACAGCTAGACACTTCATGTCACTGATGCTTACAAAAACACAATGGTGCCAGACCTGAACTTGTACATGGTCACCCTGTGGTAAACATAGCAGCCTGACCTAAGCATAAAGACAACAAACAAAGCTGAATGCATGATCTGCTGTCCAGTACAATTGCAGTGACAATAATCCCTACTCTGAGGCCTCTAAAACTTTGGAAAGATCAAAAAGATTACGCTTTGCTGGTGGTATGGTTGTAGTTTTTGCGCACATTTTTCTCTTACGCTGACCTGGCTTTTTGCCTGTTGATGCTGACCTCAGCACTGTCAACTGACCATCAGTGGTCGTCAACACAGCGCCACCAGTGGGCGAGATGCGGAAATTCATGAATTTGTTCCAATGCAGATTTCGCTGCTCTTGGGTTTTTCTAGCCCACACATTGCGGTCACGCTGCAAGCTGCTCACAAGAGGATCTGGTTCCCTACTGCCTAAATCTATGTTCAGTTTGCTGAAAAATGTTGCAAACGTGGCTACATCAGAGTTACCGTGTAGCAGCACAGGGCCAAGAAAAATAGGGTGGTTTCCCGAGTCTTTCCTAACTAAACCTAAATGCTTGAAAACTGTAATGGTAACATGTAGTTCCCCTAAATTGTAAGTTTTGTCAACATCAAGAACTGTGCTACGTAACCCAGCCCCTCCACAACAAAATCTCTTGACATCCTTGAGTTGGTCCTCAGTGTATAAAACAATGGCTGGAACATTGTATTTGGTATGAACTACTTGTTTGACAAAGGAATCCTCGTGCATCCGGTTCACCAAATGAACAATAGCATCTGCTAATTCTTTGCCCTTAGCAAGACTTCCAGCTTATTTCATTTTGGACCGTTCATATGTCTTTCTATCAGCTTTCAAGCTCTGTTGCATGTACTCCTCCTGCTGGGAGTTGACAATCCCTACAGCTGCTAGGACTTGGTGGAGACGTGGGAATTAATCATGATAAGAGCGAGCCCTTGTGTCTCACTTCATTGATGCCTCACGTATGCAACTTTTCTCGGGACAGGGGTGTCAAGCTTTTGCAACATGACTTCGCGTCACGCGTCATCAAGGGGGGAAAAATTCCTCCCAGCGGTATGAGCCCGTGGATCCAGCCCTGCTAAATCAACCCTGCATGACAGTGAGTTCTTCCCTTTTTCTCTCTGTCCTTTGCAACAGCCGTTGCACTCCTCTCAGCAACCCCCCCCCCTCCCCCCTTCCTCCCCCACAATGTGACTTGCCAGCACGAAAAAAATCAGACCTAACTCGAGCAAGGCAATTTGCCGCTGCATGCAGAAATAATTCGTGATAGGGGTCATTCTAGGTCATCACATGTTTTTACAGGAATGCACGTCTGGAACACCACATTTTTGTGTGCTCAAATAAACTGCCGAAAAAATACATTTGCGTGAAATTCACCACCTACTCCAGCGATAGAGAGATCGGCCAGTTCAAACATCGTCACCGGAATTCAGCTACGCCCACGCTGTCAGACCTGTCGCTCCCATGCACCTCCCCAATGCCTTGAGGATCTCTTCTCGAGGTTTCTCCGTGTTCACACATGCTTTGCCATTTCCTGACATACGAGGATGACTGCGGACGTATAAACCTACTCCAGCGATAGAGAGATCGGCCTGTTCAAACATCGTCACCGGAATTCAGCTACGCCCACGCTGTCAGACCTGTCGCTCCCATGCACCTCCCCAATGCCTTGAGGATCTCTTCTCGAGGTTTCTCCGTGTTCACACATGCATTGCCATTTCCTGCGCTGTTTTCTCTGTCTCCGTTTTATATGCCTAGCTTCCATCGCCTTCAGTTATGGGGGTAGCAGTAGGGACAGCTCATTGAGAATGAGGTCCTTGTGCTAAATTTTTGCAAACATTTGTTTTAAGTATCGACTGAAATGTTGGTATTCGTCCCTTTTAGTGACATATCTCGAGCTTCAAAAAAAAGATGACAAAACCAGCTTAAGTAGGCATACACGATTAATTAGCACACATACACACGTATACAGCATGCACGCACGCGTCCAATATATCGACTTTTTAGCGCTCAGATCCGTTTGTTACACGCTCGAAAGATCTCCATGCATTGCACTCTCAATATTATTGAACTCTTAACATGATCACACCTTCAAACGCCAGCACCAACGGCTCGCGATATCATTATTAGATATTTCCTCTCACTCAACGGCTGGGAACCGGCCTGACTGTAGGAGCTGCACTTACTGCATGGCCAACAGCATCGGGCTTTCTGTTGAATTGATTGTCTACATTTCTCTTACACAAGTTACAGATGTGTATTCCCATGTATCCTACCGTCCTCCTTTAGACACCAGTTACTCCATTCTAAGCGTACATATTTATGGGTGATTAGTGAAAACTCCTCAGTTTGATCTGGGTCTTCTGTTCATGTCGTGCAGGAGTAAGTTTACACACCTCTTTTAACACGTAGATCGGAATTGCTTTTAAATAGGACGGTGACCTCGTTTGTAGTTGTGGGTCAGGGCGACTCCTGAAAGGCGAATAACCCGGGAAATCGAAACTTGACCTGCGGCTACTTCAGCCAGCACCATTGATTTTCGTGGTCAACGGCCTTGCATGGCACACAAAGCCTGGTTGGCCAAAAAACTCCATTTATTCGTTATCTGTGGGACAGTGAGTGCTTTCAGGGCCTCACGCAAACAAAACAAAAGTGAGAATTTCAAGGACTTGATGTGCCCTTGGCGCTGTTGAATTCTAAGTACCGAATGACTCAGTCTGACATTTCCAACTTGGACAGAATTCCCCAGTGGGTTGAGGGTGAGAATATACTCCCAGTGGGTTGAGGGTGAGAATATACCCCCAGTAGGTTGAGGGTGAGAATATACCCCCTGTGGGTTGAGGGTGAGAATATACCCCCAGTGGGTTGAGGGTGAGAATATACCCCCAGTGGGTTGAGGGTGAGAATATACCCCCTGTGTGTTGAGGGTGAGAATATACCCCCAGTGGGTTGAGGGTGAGAATATACCCCCAGTGGGTTGAGGGTGAGAATATACCCCCAGTGGGTTGAGGGTGAGAATATACCCACCGCGTCTCCCCACTCGATTCGTAAAAGGCGACTAACTGGGAAATCATGACTTGACTTGTTCTCACTCTAACCAGCTCTGGTAATTTTCGTGATCAGTGAACTTGCATAGTCTGCAAAGGATGAGAGGCCGGCAAACTCCTTTCATTCGTTCACTCGTTCGCGCTCATCCTTTCAAAAAAAAAGTTTGAAATGGAGTAACTTTAATCGCCGCTACTGTCATGAAAATAGTCATGGCTGCAGAACGCCGAATAGCTACTAGTGTCCGATGCCGTTGGGGAATATCAAATAGGGAGATTCCATTCCCATGCGCACCGGCTCTATGGCGGGAGATGGGTTCACCGGGATCAAGTGAAAAAAAGTAGCAGCCTCGTAACAGTCTCCATTTTTGTAGGATAAGAACTTGGATTTATGTAGTAGAAGACGTGTGTGTCCATACATTTTGAGGAGTACAGACAGGTTTCGTTAATCATCTCACTTCGATTGTGCACATCGGCCAGTTACGGCGTCGGGACACTCACCTCAATCAGCTGTTGTGTTTACAAATCGTTTACGGGACTGGGTACAAATTATAAAACTTATCCATTATCAATATTCTCAATGATTTTTTTGTTATTATCTAACCATCTTCGTGCTTTGGTGCATTTTTTTTTACAGTCATTGACTGATCGTTATTCCTCAAAATGAACCGACATTCGTCTACTACCATAATGCATTCCAGTTCTTATCCTACAAAGATGGGGGCTACAATGATTTTTTGCTTGACACTTCCGGAAGTTACGATAAAGCGTCTCCCGCCATTACGAAACTGCTGCTGATGCAACCAGTGCAAAGGAGACAGTTTTGTTAACTCACTTTAAGTTCTATAGAAAAGAAACAATCACGGTGTTGTGACGACATGTGACCCCCGTTTGTGACTCTGGCGACCTCCACTGTGTGTCACACATGTGTTTAAACTAACTATCCAGTTACAAAGGGATCTCCACAACCAAACAGGACTGGTTCTCTCACTGTCTCGGAATGCGGAAGTCATTTTATTGCTTGCTGACTTTCGCAATGGCTAAGTTGGCAATTTTCCAGCAAGGAGGACTCGGTAACCTCATTTAGCGCAGCTCCGAATTTCTATAACGAATGCTACTCTCAGAGTGCTATCTTAGGAGCCTAATTGTCTATATCGGCTCGATCATCAGTGACTGTTCATATAGATCTGTTCCTGCATTTTTTTCCACGACCGCTGCCGGGGATCCCTCTCACCCGAAGCTCTAAATCTTTCTTTCAACGAAGGACGAAATGTGTGCATGAGTGCTACGCCCCGGATCTCTAGGGAGGGGAAAGGTTTGTTTCCAACCAAAATTATTACAAGTTTCCTGCATGTGTGAGTTCATCTATTGATATGAATCTGTGCTGACATAAACCCCACTGCTTGGTTCAGTACGAGTTAATATGATATTTTGAAAATAAGAGCAAGATAACCACGAACTGTCTGATTATCTGTGACCGACAATAACAACAAACAGTGAGATTCCCACGTCTCCACCAAGTCCTAGCAGCTGTAAGGATTGTCAACTCCCAGCAGGAGGAATACTTGCAACAGATCTTGAAAGCTGATAGAAACAGTAAATGAGAGAGAGAGAGAGAGAGAGAGAGAGAGAGAGAGAGAGAGAGAGGAGAGAGAGAGAGAACTGAACTGAACTGAAAGCCCTTGTATGTCACTTCATTGATGCCTCACGCATGCAACTTTTCTCGGGACAGGGGTGTTAAGCTCTTGCAACATGACTTCGCGTCACGCGTCATCAAGGGGGGAAAAATTCCTCCCAGCGGTACGAGCCCATGGATCCAGCCCTGCTAAATCAACCCTGACAGTGAGTTCTTCCCTTTTTCTCTCTGTCCTTTGCAACAGCCGCTGTACTCCTCTCAGCAACCCCGACCCCCTCCACCCCCCCTCCACCCCCCACCTCCCCTTCCAGACAGACAGACAGACAGACAGACAGACACACACACACACACAAACAAACACACACACATACACACACGTACACACACATACACATACTCATACACATACATACAGGCAGATGCACAGAGTAGTCGACACACAAACAGCTTTCTCTCTCTCTCTCTCTCTCTCTCTCTCTCTCTCTCTCTCTCTCTCTCTCTCACACACACACACACACACACACACACTCACACACACACACACACACACACACACTCACGCACACACACTCTCACACACACACACACACACACACACACACACACACACACACACACACACAGGCAGACAAAAACACACACACACAGGCAGACAAAAACACACACACACAGGCAGACAAAAACACACACACAGTCAGACAAAAACACACACACACAGACAGACAAAAACACACACACGTACAGGCAGACAAAAACACACACACACACACAGGCAGACAAAAACACACACACCCAGGCAGAGAAAAACACAGGTAGACAGAGATTAGTAACGACAAATTGGCGCACACTGAAGAGAACTCGAGAAAAGTGGTAGAACGCGCCAGGTGAACAGCTAGCCGGAACGTCCTAATTTGCTGTGTGTACACATTCCAGTGCTGCTGAACTCGCTCCAGTCAGCTACAACAACCATGGATTATCTCGCCTTGACGACCTCTTTCAGCTATTTTCATTCACAAACCATAACGAGGCTACTACGAGCAAAGCAGAATGAGAAGAGCGCGAGCGCAAAGCCAGGCCTGGTGTGGAAATCCCCAACGACCTTGTTTGACGTCAATCACGTGATTGCGGAGCGAGGAGTGGCCGTGAGCTGCAAGACAACTGCTCAAAACCAACCTCCATCTCACGCCTGCCTCTACATCCTCACCCCCGAGATTTTTGCTCGGCTCTGAACACTCCGGAAGTGTCCTTGCGTGTGCCCAACTCCTCCATAAGGGCTGTATACTTCCGGGCCAGTCGCTCCTGTCATTGTGGCGCAAGACGCTGCAGGCTTTTCTACAACGCGCTTGTAGGAGTACGTGTCCCTTACCTACTGTGGTGCGGCCTGCAGC
>JAWQFJ010000420.1:56548-64048 GCA_034096865.1 Theodoxus fluviatilis
TGATACTCCGTCTCACCTGATACTTGGTCTCACCTGATGCTCTATCTCACCTGATACTTGGTCTCACCTGGTGCTCTGTCTCACCTGGTACTCCGTCTCACCTGATACTTGGTCTCACCTGATGCTCTATCTCACCTGATACTTGGTCTCACCTGGTACTCTGTCTCACCTGGTACTCTGTCTCACCTGGT
Source organism: Theodoxus fluviatilis (assembly GCA_034096865.1). Taxonomy (NCBI): domain Eukaryota; kingdom Metazoa; phylum Mollusca; class Gastropoda; order Cycloneritida; family Neritidae; genus Theodoxus; species Theodoxus fluviatilis. The sequence continues at coordinate 56,740 of JAWQFJ010000420.1, forward strand.
GCTCTGTCTCACCTGGTACTCCGTCTCACCTGATACTTGGTCTCACCTGATGCTCTATCTCACCTGATACTTGGTCTCACCTGGTACTCTGTCTCACCTGATACTTGGTCTCACCTGATGCTCTATCTCACCTGATACTTGGTCTCACCTGGTACTCTGTCTCACCTGACACTCCGTCTCACCTGGTACTCTGTCTCACCTGGTGCTCTGTCTCACCTGGTACTCTGTCTCACCTGGTACTCCGTCTCACCTGATACTTGGTCTCACCTGATGCTCTATCTCACCTGATACTTGGTCTCACCTGGTACTCTGTCTCACCTGATACTTGGTCTCACCTGATGCTCTATCTCACCTGATACTTGGTCTCACCTGGTACTCTGTCTCACCTGGTACTCCGTCTCACCTGGTACTCTGTCTCACCTGGTACTCTGTCTCACCTGGTACTCTGTCTCACCTGATGCTCTATCTCACCTGATACTTTGTCTCACCTGGTGCTCTTTCTCACCTGGTACTCCGTCTCACCTGATACTCCGTCTCACCTGTGCTCATCTCCTGATACTTGGTCCACCTGGTACTCTGTCTCACCTGGTACTCTGTCTCACCTGGTGCTCTGTCTCACCTGGTACTCCGTCTCACCTGATACTTGGTCTCACCTGATGCTCTATCTCACCTGATACTTGGTCTCACCTGGTACTCTGTCTCACCTGATACTTGGTCTCACCTGGTACTCTGTCTCACCTGGTACTTTGTCTCACCTGGTACTCTGTCTCACCTGATACTTGGTCTCACCTGGTACTCTGTCTCACCTGACACTCCGTCTCACCTGATGCTCTATCTCACCTGATACTTGGTCTCACCTGGTACTCTGTCTCACCTGATACTTGGTCTCACCTGGTACTCTGTCTCACCTGGTGCTCTGTCTCACCTGGTACTCCGTCTCACCTGATACTTGGTCTCACCTGGTACTCTGTCTCACCTGGTACTCTGTCTCACCTGGTACTCTGTCTCACCTGGTACTCTGTCTCACCTGGTACTCTGTCTCACCTGGTACTCTGTCTCACCTGGTACTCTGTCTCACCTGGTACTCTGTCTCACCTGGTACTCTGTCTCACCTGGTACTCTGTCTCACCTGGTACTCTGTCTCACCTGGTACTCCGTCTCACCTGATACTCTGTCTCACCTGGTGCTCTGTCTCACCTGATACTTGGTCTCACCTGGTACTCTGTCTCACCTGATACTTGGTCTCACCTGGTACTCTGTCTCACCTGACACTCCGTCTCACCTGATACTTGGTCTCACCTGGTACTCTATCTCACCTGATACTTGGTCTCACCTGGTACTCTGTCTCACCTGATACTCCGTCTCACCTGGTACTCTATCTCACCTGATACTTGGTCTCACCTGGTGCTCTGTCTCACCTGGTACTCTGTCTCACCTGGCACTCTGTCTCACCTGGTACTCCGTCTCACCTGGTACTCTGTCTCACCTGGTGCACTGTCTCACCTGGTACTCTGTCTCACCTGGCACTCTGTCTCACCTGGTGCACTGTCTCACCTGGCACTTTGTCAGGGAAGACTTCCCGTCCCGCAGGACGAGGAACCATTCCACGACCTAACACGCATCGTCGGATAGGTCCTGGATAGACCTGGAGAGATAATTTCCACTACCCTGATTGGCCAGTCACGATATTGCAGACTGGTCGCTGTTTCGTACACAAGCTATAGGGTACCTGTATTGTATTATCAAACTGAAAATCTCATATGTCTATATTTTTACTCAGTCACGGGAAGCTGCTGAAAGTGAAGAGTTGCCATTCCGAATTTTGTATACATGTATTTATCATGTCGTCACTATTGTATACATTATTCTGATATTTAATTCTCCTGCTATTGCTATGTTTTCGATTGTACCTACCTGTCCTTTTTCATCTTTTCAGTTCTTTTGTTTAACAGTCTGTTGCTCTCTCTCTCTCTCTCTCTCTCTCTCTCTATATATATATATATATATATATATATATATATATATATATATATATCTCGTCTGTCTGTCTGTCTGTCTCTCTGTCTCTGTCTCTCTCTCTCTCTCTCGTCTGTCTGTCTCTCTCTCCCTCTCCCTCTTTCTCTCTCTTTCTCTCTCTCTCTCACCCTCTCTCTCTCTCTCTCCCTCTCTCTCTCTCTCTCTCTCTCTCTCTCTCTTCCACTTTCCCTTGTTGATAATGTAATTAAATTTAAACTTTGGCGAAGGCAATGGACCACTTTCTAATATCTATGGATTCAATATCATTATATTTACGAGTATGATTTTGTCAAGATATTTAACTTTATACAACTTTACCTCTCAATCTGTACATATGTTCCTTATTGATCAACTTCCTTACCGACTGAGAGTTTTTCGTCTGTCCACAAGTTTATCGATTCTCAACTTGGGGCACTTAATCGACGAAATTACTGATGTCCGCAATGCCTATACCTGTCTTGTACATACCGGTTTTGTGTATCGTGATTCGTTTTTATACATGTACATTTATGTTTTATTGTAGTTTTTCTTTGTCATAGAATGGCACGCTTAGTTGTATCTTCTATACTGCGTTAATTTGACGGGTCGTCACCCGAAATAAAGAAATCAATCTCTCTCTCTCTCTCTCTCTGTGTCTCTCTCTCTCTCTCTCTCTCTCCTCTCTCTCTCTCTCTCATATTTTTACAGGTCAACTGCATGGTGCAATCACAAGTTCACGGGAACGCGATAAGGTTGATAGAGAGACTGTGCCCCGAGGAAAATCACAATGGCCGGAGACGCGTTGTCGTCACTTCCGGAGTTATTTGTAGAAGCCACCTGCTTTCAGCCATGTTGGTAGAAGGCGAGCGCTGTCTGCTAAGCTGTGCTACGGGAGACGTGCAACCATGCCGACTTCTTGCTGCATTAAAGATTGTTTTAACAACCAACAAAAAGACAAATAAAGAGGAGTCAAACGCTCCTACTACTTTATACATCAGAGAAAACCAATCAAGGCCCGATTGTGCACAGGGTGACCGAAGCTAGACGAAGAGGATGGAGGGAAAAGATTTACGGAATAGATATGACCTTCGAGACAAACACCCGGCGAGAATGAGCAGACATCTCCCACGAATCCTGCTATGAAGAATCGATAGGCTTCCAAAGATCTATAATTCTTAAACTCTTCCAACGTGTACGCCGATGTTCCGAGTACAACAATTAAATATGTCCATGGCACTCGTTGGCGGAATGTTCCTCAATTCCGGATCAAGTTCGTCCTTCGTCAGCTGGTATGGATGGATGGATGGATGGATGGATGGATGGATGGATGGATGGATGGATGGATGGAGTGAGTTTTACGGCCTATCAGCCTTTGTAGGCTGTGTAAGGCCACTGAGCCCAAAAACCACTATACCGATCACCTCAATTTTGTTGAGGTAACGTCGACGGGCATCGGGCTTGAGAGAGTCAACGTAACGCGTTTTCTTCCTCGCGGACATCACCTTAGAAAGAAAAATGTATCAACTAACTCTGATTTAGATGTTGGTTTCTTGGCATAGCCAGCTTACCATGTCGGAGCAGATGAAACAATGAGGGCAAAACGAAGTGATCACTCGTGCACTTAGTTTTGATGCGTGTCCGGGACACTTTCCGCAGTGTGTTTTGTTTGCTTTGTAAGGTTTGAGCACACAGCTGTAAGTGTAAAAATGGTCAGTTATTATTATAATCGGTGATTTTGGTTGTCATGACACTTTGTTTTGTGCTTTAATATCATTTTCTTGTCATCATCTTACTTGTTACATTACGCCGAATGTGGGCAAGTTGATCGTGCACTCATCGACTCGATGATTGTGAATTTTCTGTCCTCGCCAGACCAGGAAAACAAAATTGTCAATTCAAGCCAGAACTAAACAGTTATCTGCTGCCACTCATTCGAGCTTTACATGAAACATTATATCACACTAGCTTGATCGTCTGCTGGCGTAGTGGCTACGGTTCGATCGTGTTCGCCTGCTAGGTACGTGCGGTGTGGTTTGTTTACTTATCTTCTGCGGGTTTTGTGCAGAAATTATACGTTACAATAGTCTATTGTGACTATTTTTGAATAGTTTTTGATCTAATTAAACTTTTTGCATGCTTTAATTCCATCCTTTTGCCACGATCAAGCGATCATCACTCCTCAACACAGACCCGAAACATACCCCAACATATAGCACCGGAAGTTATGTAACCCTACGATCATGGCTGCGCTGCTAATTACCATATGACCCCTGATGAACTCTTCTCCGGCCATTGCGATAAGCCGGAACAAGCGGGATAGTCTATAGACCGAAGTACTCGTGGGGCATATCCTGTCGTGAGGTAACAGCAGTTCAGGTGGGAATAACATAAGGGCAGCCGGACGTGACCGCAGACAACGCTGTCAGTAGGAGCGCCCTCAATGTAGAGATACATCCGGTTTGATCCTGCAGTAGTGTGTGAATGAATGAATGAATGAACGAATGATACATCCGGTTTGATCCTGCAGTAGTGAATGAATGAATGAATGAATGTATGAATGAACGAATGAATGAGGCTTTATATCATGTCAGCCTTAATGGATAATGTAAGATCACTGACTACAGATTTACTACAGTTGATTAGAGTAAGTCAGGAAGCTATTCGCCTAATTGCTTAGGGAGACGCGGTGTGTCTATCCGTACCCCATCCCAGTCCACTACAGACTTCGTCTGCAGGCGAAACAGTCTCTAGCACAGTTGACATCACTTGATGGAAAAATTCAAATGAGGGTCACACGAAAGGCTTGTGGAATAGCCGATCTGCTCCCTGACATACGCCGTTAAAGTAGCTCTAAGACTATTTTGCACAAAATTCACAACTTTCTTTGGTTGAGGCAATACACAAGCATTTATTCGATAAAATAGAATATTTGTGTTTAAATGGAAACAAGTTTTAACATCTGAATGATTTCTGTAAAAAAATTGAGAGAAAAAATTAGTATCTGAACGAACTATTTTTTTTCGCAATGCTGTAATGCGAAGGGTCAAGGCTATTACGCATTCATTGCGAACGGTGCCAGAGTCAATACTGACTCGGGTTCACAGAATGCTCTTACCCCCAACCCAAGTAGGGCAGTTCGCAGTGGCGTTTTGCTGCTGGAGTGCGCCAGGTTGTTGCTCCATTTTGCCTTGAGACAGTGCGCATGAAATGAACGGAAACGATGAAGAAGGCGAAAGTACTGGGGCGCGTCGCTTAAGCTAGGTACCTTGCTCGATGGCAAGCCGAGGGCGAGGCAAGCCGAGGGCGAGGCAAGCCGAGGGCGAGGCAAGCATCGAAAGACGTCTGAGGAACGGCCTATTGTCAAATTGGCAAAGTGGAAGTCCGAGAAAACATGGCTGCGTGCTGGCGCAAGAATTGGTGAAGAAGTTGCCGATAGACGAAATAACTGACGATACAGACATTACAGCAGTTTTTGACTTGATAGAACATACCATGTTGACATCTCAAACGGCACGGTAACTTTTTCAAAGAAAAGAAAGCAATCTGGGTTCCATTGTAGACAATTTTGTCGAAAATGTTGTGCCTCAATACACTCTTGATCAATTCAAGGGACATAATTCAGTGAATGGGCATGAACGATGTTTCATTTATGCAAAGAAAACAATAGGTCGATAATATCTGTCCAGAAATAACTTGTACACGTACTCTTCAAAAGATACATATGAACACTCGAACAGCAAATACTTCCATGTACGTACACTTTTCCTTTCTCGGACAGTGAGAAGCACATTACAGGCACTGCCGTCTATGAACGGCAACCCTGTCGACACAGTCTCCGCCATTTTGGGTCATCCGGGCCTTTGCGGCTAGACGCTGCGAGGTACCCTCCTTCGGAGCTAGTGCCTCCTTGTGAACAAGATGCTGTAGGCAACGCCCTCGTCTCGCGTTTCCTGTGAAATTCTTACGGAATACTTGCTTAAAGTAACGCGACCCTGGGTTTGTGAAGCCGAGGAGGGATGGAGCCACCTGCTCCTTCCGTAGGTAGAGCTTCTGTAACGTTTTCCCCCTCTCTAGGCCCTAAGTTGCCTTATTCTTTACGCTCACTCCAATGGCTGATCCGGTAGTCAGTAAAATTAAACATGGAAAATAATTTTTGGACATGCGCGCAAGACAGCGATCTCTTCATTTTCGGAGAGTGTTCCGCTGCCGAATCCTCTTTCACTGCCGCTGCCGAATCCTGATTCACTGCCGCTGCCGAATCCTGATTCACTGCTGCCGAAGTTGATCAATTTATGATGTACCGTCCCCGCCCTTTTATACATATACGTGTAGTGCGAGTGTATTTCAGGTTAGTGAAATGAATGAACAACTGAGTGAACGAATGAATGAATAATGTTTTGCGGCCTATCAGAATGTATTGGCTATGTAAGGCCAATGACCACGACAATCACCAGAGCAAGTTGCGGGAAGAGCAAGTCAGGTCTCGACTTCCCCATTCATTCGCTTCATAACGAATCGCACAGAGAGACGCGGAGGTCTCTATGCGTACCCCTAGCCCGCAAGGGATCTGGATTGGGGAAACGCAAGTGAATCTTCTTACCTAGTGATGCATCGCTAGCATCGCCAGCCCGTCGCATACAGGTCGTCTTATCGAGCTCAGGACTGAAGCACAAATCTGAGCAATAACAACATAATAAGCCACTCACCCACCACCACCCCACCCCTTAAAAAAAGTTGTAGTTAAGGCAACGTGGTCGAAAGAAAGGGGTCACTAGGTCGGCCAGAACCTTTTAAAATTTAATTTTATTATATTTAGAAGAGGCCAGATTGAACATAAACCAAACTTTGTTTCACTGATATAAAACACCGTCAACAGTGTATTCCCCGAGTGCTCATAGGGCAGGTAAGGCAGGACAGCACTCAGTTCATTGTTTACCGTCAAGTTATATTTGCATTTTTAAATTTTCATGATCGAGAAAAAAAGTTTAGGGTCGGCAGAAACAAAACAAAGCTAGTCGGGTTACCGTAACCATGACTTTTTTCCTCTTTTTTTTTTGGGGGGGGGGGGGGGGAGGGGGGAGAACTAATCATTCTTTCCATACACCTGAGTTAAGGTCCTCTGTGTGTCGAGGATAAGAATAGACCCACCGCGTCTCCCTACGCTATTCGGAAGAGGCGAATAAGTAGGTAACCGTGACTTGCTCTTACTGTAATTAACTCTAATAAAGTTTTCGTGATCAATAGCCTTGTATAGCCTTCAAAGACTGATAGGCTGTAAAACTTCCTTATCGTCGTCGTCGTCGTCATCATCATC
>JAWQFJ010000420.1:84048-89048 GCA_034096865.1 Theodoxus fluviatilis
AGCCGGCGCCATCAGTGGCTCCAACTTCCAGCCTCTCAGTGATTGCTACCCCAATGTGGCCCTGAGGAAGATGGGCGAAATTCGATCTGACGACCGCCACCCTCTGCACCAGGCATTTGCGTCATGCGAACCCACTCGTGAGTCCTCACGTCGCCTGAGGTGCTGGCCTGCCAGAACAAACCGCATGAAGGATTCGTTCCTCCCGACAGCCATCCGTCTCTTCAACGAGTCCCGGTGAATGGGTAGTATGCATGAAGATTGTTGTGAGACTTGACGTAACTGTGGGACCAGGAGTGACGCGAACTGTGACTGAAGAGTGGGTGATGTGAACTGTGACTGAGGATGAGTGATGAGAGCTGTGACTATGTGACCAGGATTGATGTGACATATGACGGAGGTTTGGAGTAAAGTGAACTGGGACTATGAGGACTTGCAGTGCAGTGAACTGTGACAGAAAGGACTATGAATGGTGTGAACTATATCTGTGACAACAAGGATTAACATGTGAGAGTGTGTGTGGGGGGGGGGGGAGGGGGGGAGGGGGGGGGGAGGGGTGTATGTGCATGCGTTATGCGTTCATGATCGTGTATGTGTGCTGTGTGAGTGTGGTTGTTGATGTGCATGTCTGTCTCTTGTTGGTCTTTCCTGTGATTGTGTTGTGGTGCAGAATGAAGAACATGATTGGGGGGGGGGGGGGGGGGGGGGGGGCTTGTACATGTCTTATGGTTGAGGATCGGGTACGTGTGATTGCGTGACGATGATTGTTTGATGTGCATGCTTGTGTCTTTTGTTCCTGCTGTGATTACTTGTTGTGGTGTAAAATGTTTCTCTATTAAATTGAATTGCCTATAATGTAGCGCTAAATGTGTCCTATCTTATTGTGTATTTCTGTTTTGACTGCATAACTTGAGCGATGTGATTGAGTTAATTAATGTTGAACTTCTTGTACGTTTCTGTTTTTGTATGTATGTATTATATTTTTGCCACCGACAAAACGAATTTCCTTGTACAATGAGGACAATAAAGTATCTTGTATCTTGTATCTTGTATAAGGTACACGCAAGCTGTGAGAAATGTGATTCCTGCTGTTGATTTGTTACTTAAGCGGCTCCTCGACTCAGCTTGGATGTTTACTCTCTACTCCCACTTCAGTTATCAGCTGCGTGTTTATCTTCATTTTCATCCCCACTCCTGATCCATATTACCTCACTCCCATCCCTGCCCCGTCTCTGACCCCACAGCCACTTTTATCCCACCCCCACTCTGGTCACCACCTTATATCACCGCCCCCATGCCCGTGTTCCCCTCATTCCCACCTCCACAGACATCCCCCACTCCCACCCCCAACCTATATCCCTCTCACGCAATACCTCGTCCTCCCTCTTGTCTCCTCCTCCACCCGCCTACATCTTCAACTTTACCTCCATCTCCCTCACAACTTCCACTCCCACCCCTTACCAGCTGTACCTCGCCCCACGCTTCTGCCGATACCGCGTGTCAGGGGCGCGTTACTTACGCTAGGAACCTTGCAAGATCTTGCGAGGAATAGGTCGGTGTGAACACGTGTCAACACGATGGAAGCAGATGTAAAGGCCGGTGTCAACATGTGTCAACACGATGAAAGCAGATGTAAAGGCCGGTGTCAACATGTGTCAACACGATGAAAGCAGATGTAAAGGCAGGCAAATGTTTGGCACATGTTGGCACCGGCCTATTATTAGCCAACTAGGTCGGCAAAGCAGTGCGTCCCTGTAGAAGCTTGCGGCTAGTGGGTGCGGTGTTTGAAGCTCCGCCGTTCCTTGGGTTGCATCCTTGAGCAAGGTGCTTCACCAACATTGCTTCTTCACACCCAGGAGTGGAACAGGGTACCTGAGAGGTCAGCCATGCCAGGCAGTAGTGCGATTTACCTTTGTATGCGGCCATGAACCTTCACTGGGTTGGAGTTCTCACCAGGAAGTGGAGTCGGTGTTGGTACCCGACCGTGTGTGTATATGTTCTGTCCGTCACTGTGTTTGTCGTCAGGTGTTAGTACAGGATTGATCAAGCGGTCTAGTGAGCGGCAGGGGGGGTAGGGGGGGGGGGGAGTCGGGAGGTCGGGGGTCAGGAGGGTCGGGGGGTCAGGGGGTCAGGGAGTCGAGCGGAATGAGACCCAGGCACGAGTGATAAGTCGCTGAATATCACCACACCTGTACCTGTGCTTTTTTATAACCATTACTACCATTCCCTCGCCCCCGCCCCTACCCCATCCCCCACCCCACCCCCACCTGTACCTCCTCTCCTGACACCACTTCCACTATCATCCTCACCCCTCAGCTTCCAAACTGCTGACAGGAGGAAGGTACAGAAGCAGTCTGGGACTCACTGTGTTCCAGAGCCTCATCTCAATAATTGCTCGTTCGTTCATTTGTTTACATTGTATCTTTTTGCACGTCTGACCTATTTATGCTCAGTGCAAAGTTCAAGGCTATAATGACTACAACTTACACTGTAAGTGACACGCACTGCGCTGTTTACGGGTCAGTTCATTTATATCTTTAAGAGACAATTTCTCTCATATGTCTAGTGTCTATGCTTTTGCATAAAGCCTACATGAATTGCTACCAATTAATAATAATGTAAACTCCGTCACCACTTTCTCTCAATGAGTTGCGTACGAGCTTAGAGTACGTTCTCGATAAATTAGACTGATCTGATTGAAGTGGAAAAGAAACATTTGATATCAACACAGGAGCAGCAGTAGCTCTACACACATACATGCATTTATAGCAAACCTGTTTCTTTCATGGAGTATCTCGACTCGATGCCTCAGCAAAAGCAATTAAACTATTATGAGTTGTTGTGAGAGATCATTAAGCTTCTCCACGGCAAATCACAGCATCGGCAGTACTTCGGAGTGAGCTTGGCCATGAAAATTGGTACAGTGAAACTCGGACAAAAATATTATAAAGGCGTGCCCACGTTTTGTTTCATGCGGTGATAGTTGTGGGTCATGGTGCTTTCGCGACAAATGCGACCTTTCACCGCAAAATGAGAGGGCCGTCATCTAGCCTCATTTCCACATGCAGGCCAAATAGAGTGAGAAGGGTTAGAGCTGTCAGTACTGCGAAGTTGAAAGATTTTGGAATGTGCATCCATTTCTTCATAGCACAACGTCGTGTTTTTCTGAGCTCTTTATCGGCAGCCGTCCAGCTGGTCAGTCGAGCTGGTCAGTCCAGCTGGTCAGTCGAGCTGGTCAGTCCTGGTCAGTCGAGCTGGTCAGTCCTGGTCAGTCCAGCTGGTCAGTCCAGCTGGTCAGTCCAGCTGGTCAGTCGAGCTGGTCAGTCGAGCTGGTGTACCACTTTCAAAATAGCCGCCATGATGACAACACTGCTCTGCCTCAAACACATTGCCTGCACTTAAAAGCCCATTTCCTCAAAACGGCATACCAGTGGGTACCAGTCTTCAGTAGCTCACTACTTTGTTCACATTTCTCCCATTTTCAATCTTTTTACATCGTTGGATAGAAATATGTCTCCATGTTACGACCATTAGCATTGTTAATTAATTCCTAGAGCGAACATCCGTCTGATCGTGTGGTGGGTGGTCACTCAATGTTTTCACGCCATCTGCTGGTCTCAGCCGACCTCCTATGCCAATACTGCCGAGAGGTCACAATCCGAGAAAGGGGAAACCAAGTGGGGTGGGTTGGCTGGGTGGGGAGAGGGGTGAGATTGAGGCAGAGAATGATAAAGAGGGAAACGGTCACGGAAGGGAAGAAAGGCATTCGTGCCTTATCTGTTACATCCTCTCGTGCACGTCATTCAGACGCCTCGGACTGGTTCAAGGATAAGTCCTGTACTCTAAATTACCATACACGGCGAAGGAGGAGACGGTGTTGCCAATTCTGTCGCCGAGGAGGGATTTGCAGTGTGACCTTACTCGACTTCCTGGAACGGACCTCTGTCCCGACAGCACATTACGCAGCCTACGGCCGTTCTATAGGAGCACTCTTCTTGACCTACGCGCAGAGGGCGGAAACAGGGAACAGCGTCAGGCGGCAGGATTATCCACTGTTTAATCATCTAGATCCCTCTCGGCTCGGCAGCAGCGGAGTTCAAATAAGGATGTTTGCAGATTATTTTGAAACACAAGCAGCCTTCCCTCCAGCGGCCAACCCGGCCCGACAGGAAAACGCGTGAGGAAAGATGGGGAAAGTCTAACTCAGAACATCCGTGGAGCTGTGCAATTATTAAACTGTTCGGTTCTTGCACTCCTTACGTGAACGACAAGGAATAGGACGTTGAAGTCTCTGTGTCTGGTCAGCTTCTTACCAAGACAAACACGTTCAGTTCAACGTTCATGCGTTCTCGGAGCATGCCCAAAATTCCGCTCTGAACAAACAAGGCGGTGCTATTTTGGTGATTCCCTTGTACGAAACGTACAATAGTGTTTGAATTGATTCAATGTTTTGCGGTTCCGGAAACAATTTTTAGCGTTCCAAGTTGGAGTTTGACCGCAGTATTTATATGACAGCTGAGTCTCCTACATGTAGAACAGTTGTTTGAGAACAAATCAGTTTTTTTAAACTGCACTCGTAATTCTAAAAGAAACTTATCAATTGATTCCGTATTTATATGACAGCTGAGTCTCCTACATGTAGAACAGTTGTTTGAGAACAAATCAGTTTTTTTAACTGCACTCGTAATTCTAAAAGAAACTTATCAATTGATTCCGTAACAACCGTTTCCAAATGAAAAAAACATGTCATCATTGTTCCCTGCACGAAATCTTAGATGTAATCCCAGTTGAAAACTCTATTGCCGTTTTTTCATTTGGACATTTTTAGCGACCTACCAACGAATGCGATACAACAAACACCTTTTGTTGTGTGCTCAGGCGGAAAATATGGGTCGAAAATAATCAGGCTCTGTCTCTACGTCTTCCGTTGGACGAAAGGACGCTTTCTCATTGGTTGCCGGGGATCCAGGATCCTGGAAGACAAGGGCGGTGTTCCACAGCCG
>JAWQFJ010000420.1:94048-96548 GCA_034096865.1 Theodoxus fluviatilis
TTGTGTAAGTAACTAATTTTCTCTATTGATCAATTACTGCCATTATCTTTACAATCTTCAGCGGCGTGTGGTGACGAATTATCCTGCTCAGCTCTTGTGATGACCAAACCCATACCATTCTCTCTGACTTTATACATCTTAATATTTCGTCATCTGGGTATTGGCATTTTTTACTCCATTATACCTATAATAACTCACTTTCGTTCTCTCTCCGTGCCACTCTCCTGTTGCACGCATACACTTAGACCTCCCATGCTTCCTACTCGTGTAGCTTTTGCTGTAGAACTCTGCTCTACCCACCTGACTTTCATTTTACATCTCAGCTATGCTCCTATTGGGTGAGCAACAAGTGAAGATGTGCCATTTAGCTGGCCTTACTGTACTCCCACCACCCCCTGCGCGCTCTGTCTTCGTATCCGACTTCTCACTACGTGTACTCACGTCTCTATCGCGTCCCGAGCAACCTTGTTGTCCTCCCACCATCCCCTCGGTTCTTGTTGCATGACAACGACTTTAGTTAGTAAGTCTCCGAGACCCTACTTTATACCAACCACTCACTTGGGGGGCTCTGAAAGACATTTACGTGTATTAGCTGCGAGGACAACAAGAGCACACCACATCATCCCACCACCCGCCTCTATCTACGCCCGTTCCGAGTCAGACCCTCACCTGAATGGGCTCGTTGGAGATACTCCAATTACTCTGTCACTCCCCACACAGTTCACACCTCTAGCGCATTCTGATGCCTTGTGACACCTCAGCCTATTCCACTTCATCTGTTCCGCCTGACGTACGTCACACCTCTCCCCTTCTCACTTCTACTCCCCACCCCCTCTATCATACCACCTCATTTGATCTGTGTGCAGCCGACTACACAGTGACTCTGTTCGTTGTTTGCACGTGACCACCCCCTTCACCCCCTGTCCACTCTACGCCCACACCCATCGCAAACTCCTCTTCTCCCCTGCGCTTCTACGCGCTTCGCCTCTACCCTCCCAGATAACTCCCTATATGTGAAGTTGTTTATTCCTTATTCTTAATCCGATCCTTGTATACTTTCCCACATCTGTATTGTCTTTTGTTTGTTTGTATGTTATAGTCCTTACCGGTGATATGTAATGTTTATTTTGATACACTTTAAGACCTTACATTATCCACTTCTCCTTCCGTTTTCGTCCATCAATGTAACGTGTATTCTCTCATCTCTCCGAGCTTGCCACGCATAAATCGTTTCTATGCTATCACTACTCCCCCTTCTCAACACACTTTCCTGTCCCCCCCGTCAGCCCCCCCCTCTCTCTCTTTCTTTCTCAGGCACCACTACTCCACGACCAATTCAATGTCCCTCCTCCCCCTACTCCCCACCCTCCCACACTCTCTCTCCCCCTCTCTCTCTATCCCTCTCCCCCACTCACTCTGATGCCTTCTCTCCCCCTTCTTCCACCCCCCCCCTCACGTGCGAGACACGTCCACTACCCCCCGTCGTATATATCTAGGAGCATGGGCCGCGAAATAGAACGTCGTATGTCAGTTGGGAGAGCAACCATTACCGCACCCCACATCCCACCTTCGGTGGGGGACACGAAAGAACGTGTTAGGTGGAGAAACGATATACCCTACCCATCCACCTCGGGTGGGGAAAGAAGTGTTAGTGGAGAACTTACCACCATCCATCGGGTGGGAGAAAGAAGTGTTAGTGGAGAACTTTACCCACCATCCATCTCGGGTGGGAGAAAGAAGTGTTAGTGGAGAACTTTACCCACCATCCATCTCGGGTGGGAGAAAGAAGTGTTAGTGGAGAACTTTACCCACCATCCACCTCGGGTGGGGGAAGAAGTGTAGTGGAGAACTTACCACCATCCACTCGGGTGGGGAAGAAGTGTTAGTGGAAAACCTTACCCACCATCCATCTCGGGTGGGAGAAAGAAGTGTTAGTGGAGAACGTTACCCACCATCCATCTCGGGTGGGAGAAAGAAGTGTTAGTGGAGAACGTATCCCACCATCCACCTCGGGGGGGAAAGAAGTGTGGAGAACTTACCACCATCCATCTCGGGTGGGAAAGAAGTGTTAGTGGAGAACGTTACCCACCATCCATCTCGGGTGGGAGAAAGAAGTGTTAGTGGAGAACTTTACCCACCATCCATCTCGGGTGGGGAAAGAAGTGTTAGTGGAGAACCTTACCCACCATCCACCTCGGGTGGGGAAAGAAGTGTTAGTGGAGAACTTTACCCACCATCCACCTCGGGTGGGGAAGAAGTGTTAGCGGAGAACTTACCACCATCCATCTCGGTGGGAGAAAGAAGTGTTAGTGGAGAACTTTACCCACCATCCATCTCGGGTGGGAGAAAGAAGTGTTAGTGGAGAACTTTACCCACCATCACCTCGGGTGGGGAAAGAAGTGTTAGTGGAAAACCTTACCCACCATCCATCTCGGGTGGGAGAAAGAAGTGTTAGTGGAGAACTTTACCCACCATCCATCTCGGGTGGGAGAAAGAAGTG
>JAWQFJ010000420.1:104048-106457 GCA_034096865.1 Theodoxus fluviatilis
CCCACAGGGGACATCCGCTCTCGGAGGGAAATCTCCGTCATCACCTAGGTTTGGGTGTTAAGATAACGCCCTGATGCTCCCACTTGCCAGTGCGGGACCAGGGGGGTCCTCTTTCCCAGACAGCGTTCCAGGCTGGGGGGGTCGCCGGAGGGATGGGGTGCAGAGGCCACAGAGAAGCGTGCTCAGAGAGTGAAGCATTAGAAATCATCACTTCGACTTTAACATCCAAGCCTCACGCAGGTTTTCCGAAGTCCCGGCTGAGACAAGTGCTGCCGACCTGTCTCAGAGCATTCTGAACACAGAGATGTAGTATCTCTGAAACAGGTTGGTCACGTGACTTCGGCCCCCACATTCCAATGATTTTACCAATCAAAATTCTACATGATCAAAAGACCATTGAGAGTAAAAAGAGACGATTCTATTTCGCTCCAATTATTTATCCCGATAGATAAACACAAATTTGGTGTTCTAATAAAACTAATCTATGAGATTTTCAGGAAATCATTTGAGAACTACTTTTAGCGCGAACATCGTCGATAAGGTTGCAAACTGCCTTCAGCACGTGCGCTTGTCTTTGGAACTAGTCAGTATAAACGCATCGAAAAGGATTCCTATGGCTCCGGGCTGGTTTCGTGAATCTATGGCTATACTCTCGCAAGTAAATGCTTTCTGGCCGGAACCTGTGGTCTAACTGCCTTCACACTGTTTGACGAGCTGCTGAGTCCACACTTTGATCATTCGTGTATCCACTGATCTAGAAGTAGAAGGAAGATTTTACTCACTGTTGTCTCTGTGTTGAACATTGATCGAGTCGAAGTTTCTTCCGTCCGATTCCGAAGGTCGATATCATCGGAGAGCTCAGAAGCAGTTTTTCTAAGTTTAATCCTTCTAAGCATACATTAAATTAATGATTCATCATCAGTAAAAGCACTCAGCGGGTTTCTGGGCGTATCGTACTATCCATCCAAAAGATTATCATTATGCAGACGGGATTGGTTGCCTTACTCGCACAATGAAGTATAATTGTTCTGTTGTATTCAAAGTCCTTATAATTAGTAGAGTTCACAATATTACACTCTTGTGATTCGAATTTTACCGCATACAAGTTTTACATTTATGGGAAATCGATGTTTAGAAAATGAACTGACGGAAATATGGCTGCCAGTATCGAGTGTATCACAACAAGCGGAGGAATACGATGTGATATGTCATTCAGCGTGGCTGAGACTCAGTGTTGAATGGTGGTATGCATGTTATGGAAGAATTAAGGCTATCACGTGACCAACCTGTTGCTGAGACTATATGCACTATAGTCTCAGCCACGCTGAATGAGCGATTACCTGCTGTCGTGCAGAGTGAGAGAGCCGGAGGGCTAGGAGCTACGTTGTTGTGTCGAGGAAGGAGGTTTTTCCCAGTGAGTACAAATTTCTTTGTGAGATGGTTGTGAAGTTATATCCCTGTACTCTGTGTGGGCGAAGTCTTGGTCATTTCTCTGTGTGAGACGGTTGTGAAGTTATATCCCTGTACCCTGTGTGGGCGAAGTCTTGGATATGTATCTGTGCGAGAGGGTTGTGAAGTTATATCCCTGTACCCTGTGTGGGCGAAGTCTTGGATATGTCTCTCTTTGTGAGACGGTTGTGAAGTTATATCCCTGTACTCTGTGTGGGCGAAGTCTTGGACATTTCTCTGTGTGAGACGGTTGTGAAGTTATATCCCTGTACCCTGTGTGGGCGAAGTCTTGGATATGTCTCTGTGCGAGAGGGTTGTGAAGTTATATCCCTGTACCCTGTGTGGGCGAAGTCTTGGATATGTCTCTCTGTGAGACGGTTGTGAAGTTATATCCATGTACCCTGTGTGGGCGAAGTCTTGGATATGTTTTTGTGTTTGGGTGTGTCGGTATGACAAATGATTTTTTGGTCAATTTGGTTGAAGTTGTGAGTTAGAATTGTATATTGTGAATATGGACAAGACAAGTGGAATTCTGGTTTAGTTTTGTATTGTTTTGTGGGATTGGATTGTCTTGATGATCAGTGATTGGGTGCTGGTGTGGCAAGGGTCATGCTAGTGATTTGTATTTTTGTTTGGTTGCTGATTTGGATAGTGGTGGTGTAGGTCATGATAGTGATGGTTAATTGTGGTGTACCCTAGGATGGTGTTAAGTTGGATATTGTTGTGATTTGAGGATTTGATTGATGGGATTGTCATGTATTGAGACTGGCTTTTGGGGAAAGTTGAGATGCTGTTGGTTGAGGTGGGTTTCTTATGTGGTTTAGATTTTGAGTGAGTGTGGTTGAGTTTAGGAGGATGTTGGGTTGTTGAAGAAAAGGAATTGTTTTGGTTTTATTATGTGTGGTTTTTTTATGATTGAATGTGTACTTTATTGATGGGTTGTGTTAGAGTTTTGTAAAA
>JAWQFJ010000421.1:0-15000 GCA_034096865.1 Theodoxus fluviatilis
GCAGGAAGGGGTGGATGTTGTTGAGGAAGACCTTGAGGTGGGCGTGACGGTCCCTGTAGGGAATGACTAGGGCCACTCTGTGTCGTGCCTGGCACTCCTCTGGCCAGTACCTGCCTCCCGGCCTCAGCCTGGGGTTCCTCTCCTCCATGCTGCGGTATGTGGGCAGGGTCTTGCTCACTTTTACTGGACCTTCTGAAGTGTGACGAGATGCGGCTTGCTGAGGCGTGTCAAGTGTGGTTTTGGATGCACGAGGACAGTGAATGATAAGCAAAGCAAGCAAGCAAGCAAGCGCTTGTGTATGAATGCATGTGTGTTCTAGAATAAATTAAATTCAAAATGTTAATGGCAGTTAGTATAAAAGATCGATACTATGTGTATGTGCGTGTTTTGGGGGCCGGAATCCTTGGCTGCGAGGTGTGAGTCCAGATTGGAACTCTGCGTGGAGAGGGTGATCTGGAACTCTGCGTGGAGAGGGTGATCTAGAACTCTGCGTGGAGAGGGTGATCTGGAACTCTGCGTGGAGAGGGTGGTTTTTCATGATACTACGTGTCTTCTCTCTCACTTAATTTTGGTTGATTTGGCTGAACGTTTCTAAGGGTGTGCATTCTTTGTAAAACTGTGCACGGGTCTGAGGAATATGCATACATGTATTGTGTAAGATTAAAAGTTGCGTACCAGTACGTGTGTTTGCATATATGTGTATATGTATGCCCGTCTTGGGATCGATGTAATGAAAACAAACCCACCCACCACCGCAAAATCCATGTTTGAGCAGCATTCGTCTGACACACACGACAAGTCTCTTCCTTCCCCCCAAGACACTTTTTACTACAGAACACGATACACTGTTCATCGTCAATTGTGATTACGCCTTTGACCCCTCCTCGGGCATAGGCCGCAAACAAGGGTTCTCCAGCCCTCCCGGTCCTGAGCAATCTTTTCCACTGTCCCCAAGAGTGGCCTGTTCTCTTGACATTGGCGTCCAGGTCTCGGCGCCAACTGTTTCGAGGTCGACCTCTCTTTCTCTTCCCTTGCGGGTTCCATGAAAGGGACTGTCTGGTGGTGTTTGAGACCGGCTTGCGTAATGTGTGCCCTAACCATCTTCAGCGCCTTTGAATGATCTCTTGGTCTGCTGATTGTTGGTTTGTGCGCTGCCAGAGCTCCTCGTTTCAGGCCATCGTATCTGTAGAAAGCGGCGCAGACGTGTTGATGAATGTCTGGATCTTCTTGTTGGTGGTTACAGTGGTCTTCCATGCTTCGGTGCCGTAGAGCAGAACAGACTTAACATTGGTGTTGAAAATCCTGATCTTTGTTTTGATGGACAGGTATCTTGAGCTCCAAATGTTTTTCAGTTGGAGGAAGGCTGTCCTGACTTTTCCAATTCTTGCCTTCTCATCTGCGTCGGTTCCACCTTGCTTGTTGACAAAGTTGCCAAGGTAGGTGAAGTCGTCCACTTCTTCTAGCACTTCGCCATTCAGTGTGATGGGCGATGTGTTGGTAGAGTTGACTTTCAGGAGCTTGCTCTTCCCTTTGTGGATGCTGAGGCCAAGGCGAGTAGAGTTGTCTGCCACACTGCTGGTCTTTTCCTGCATCTGCTGCTGGGTGTGGGAGAGAAGGGCCAGGTCATCCGCAAAATCGAGATCATCAAGTTGTAACCACAGCGTCCATTGGATGCGGTTTCGCTTTCCTGCTGTGGATGTTTTCATGACCCAGTCGATAGCCAGCAGGAACAAAAACGGCGACAAGAAACAGCCTTGTCGCTGTACGGAAAGCAGCATGGATTGAATGGAAAGCAGCATGGGTTGTATGGAAAGCAGCATGGGTTGTATGGAAAGCGGCATGGATTGAGTGTTGTATGGAGAGCAGCATGGGTTGTATGGAAAGCAGCATAGGTTGTATGGAAAGCAGCATGGATTGTATGGAAAGCAGCATGGGCTGTACGGAAAGCAGCATGGGTTGTACGGAAAGTAGCATGGGTTGTGTGGAAAGCAGCATGGATTGAGTGGAAAGCAGTATGGGGTGTATGGAAAGCAGTTTGGGTTGCACGGAAAGCAGCATGGGTTGTATGGAAAGCAGCATAGGTTGTATGGAAAGCAGCATGAGTTGTACGGAAAGCAGCATGGATTCTATGGAAAGCAGCATGGATTGAGTGGAAAGCAGCATAGGTTGTATGGAAAGCAGCATGGGGTGTAAGGAAAGCAGCATGGGTTGTACGGAAAGTAGCATGGATTGTACTCGAAACAGCATGGGTTGTGTGGAAAGCAGCATGGGTTGTGTGGAAAGCAGCATGGATTGTACGGAAAGCAGCATGGGTTGTGTGGAAAGCAGCATGGATTGTACGGAAAGCAGCATGGGTTCTGTGGAAAGCGGCATGGATTGAGTGGAAAGCAGCATGGGTTGTATGGAAAGCGGCATGGATTGAGTGTAAAGCAGCATGGGTTGTATGGAAAGCAGAATGGGTTGTACGGAAAGCAGCATAGGTTGTATGGAAAGCAGCATGGACTGTATCGAAAGCAGCATGGGTTGTACGGAAAGCAACATGGGTTGTACGGAAAGTAGCATGGGTTGTGTGGAAAGCAGCATGGATTGAGTGGAAAGCAGCATGTGTTGTATGGAAAGCAGTTTGGGTTGCACGGAAAGCAGCATGGGTTGTATGGAAAGCAGCATGTGTTGTATGGAAAGCAGTTTGGGTTGCACGGAAAGCAGCATGGGTTGTATGGAAAGCAGCATGTGTTGTATGGAAAGCGGCATGGATTGAATGGAAAGCGGCATGGATTGAGTGGAAAGCAGCATGGATTGAATGAAAGCAGCACGGGTTGTATGGAGAGCAGCATGGATTGTACGGAAAGCAGCATGAATGGAATGGAAAGCAGCATGGGTTGTATGGAAAGCAGCATGGGTTGTACGGAAAGCAGCATGGATTGTACGGAAAGCAGCATGGGTTGTATGGAGAGCAGCATGGGTTGTACGGAAAGCAGCATGGAATGTATGGAAAGCAGCATGGATTGAATGGAAAGCAGCAAGGGTTGTATGGAGAGCAGCATGGATTGTACGGAAAGCAGCATGAATGGAATGGAAAGCAGCATGGGTTGTATGGAAAGCAGCATGGGTTGTACGGAAAGCAGCATAGGTTGTATGGAAAGCAGCATAGATTGTATGAAAAGAAGCATGGGTTGTATGGAAAGCAGCATAGATTGAATGGAAAGCATCGTGGATTGTATGGAAAGCAGCATGGGTTGTGTGGAAAGCAGCATGGGTTGAACGGAGAGCAGCATGGGTTGTATGGAAAGCAGCATGGGTTGTATGGAAAGCAGCATGGGTTGTATGGAAAGCGGCATGGATTGAATGGAAAGCGGCATGGATTGAGTGGAAAGCAGCATGGGTTGTATGGAAAGCAGCATGGGTTGTACGGAAAGCAGCATGGGTTGTTCGAGAAGCAGCATTGAATTTATGGAAAGCAGCATGGGTTGTACGGAAAGCAGCATGGGTTTTACGGAAAGAAGCATTGGTTGTATGGAAAGCAGCGTGGATTGTATGGAAAGCAGCATGGGTTGTATAGAAATACACTAACTATACGGAAACCAGCATGGATTGTATGGAAAGCAGCATGGATTGTATGGAAAGCAGCATGGGTTGTGTGGAAAGCAGCATGGATTGTATGGAAAGCAGCATGGGTTGTATGGAAAGCCGCATGGGTTGTATGGAAAGCAGCATGGGTTGTATGGAAAGCCGCATGGGTTGTATGGAAAGCAGCATGGGTTGTGCTCTGACTATACAGAAAGCAGCATGGATTGTATGGAAAACAGCATGGTTTGTATAGAAAACAGCCTGGGTTGTCTAGAAAGCAGCATGGGTTGTACGAAAAGCAGCATGGGTAGTACGCAAAGCAGCATGGATTGTATGGAAAGCGTCCCAGGATGCAAGGAAAGCAGCATGGATTGAATGGAAAGGCAAAGGGGGCCGTGCAAAGCGCGAATAGTATGGAAATGCACTGACTGTGTGAAAAGCAGCACGGATTGTCTGGAAAGGCACTGACTGTGTGGAAAGCAACACAGATTGTATGGAAAGGCACTGACTGTATACAAAGCTGCACGCACTGTATGGAAAGCAGTATAGATTTAATGGAAAGGCAATCATGGGTGCCGTACAAGGCACTGACTGTGTGGAAAGCAGCATGGATTGTATGGAAAGGCACTGACTGTATACAAAGCGGCATGGATTGAGTGTAAAGCAGCATGGATTGTATGGAAAGGCAAAGGGTGCCGTACAAGGCATGGACTGTGTGGAAAGCAGCACGGATTGTATGGAAAAGCACTGACTGTGTGGAAAGCAGCATAAATTTTATGGAAAGGCACTGACTGTATACAAAGCTGCACGGACTGTATGGAAAACATCATGGATTTTATGGAAAGGCAATGGGTGCCGTACAAGGCTTGGACTGTATGGAAAGCAGCATAGATTGTATGGAAATGCACTGACTGGATGGAAAGCAACACGGATTTGTGGAAAGCAGCATAAATTGTATGGAAAGGCTCGGACTGTATGGAAAGCAGCATGGATTATATGGAAAGCAGCGCGGATTGTATGGAAATGCACTGACTGCATGGATAGCAGCACGGATTGTATGGAAAGACAATGGCTGCGTGACGTGGAAGACCCTGTGTGACGTGCAAAACACTGCATGCCGTGCAAGACACTGACTGTGCGCCGCGCATGATAATGGCTGTGCCATGCAAGAATCTGGCTGTGCCATGCAAGACACTGACTGTGTGCCGCGCAAGATACTGGCTGTGCCATGCAAGACACTGACTGTGCGCCGCGCAAGATACTGGCTGTGCCGTGCAAGACACTGACTGTGCGCCGCGCATGATACTGACTGTGCCATGCAAGATACTGACTGTGTGCCGTGTAAGACACTGACTGTATGCCGTGCAAAACACTGGCTGTATGATGTGCAAGACTGACTGTGTGACGTGCAAGACACTGACTGTGTGTCATGCAAGATATTGGCTGTGTGTTGTGCAAGACACTGACTGCGTGCCGTGTAAGACACTGACTGTATGCTGTGCAAGACACTGAGTGTGCGCCGTGCAAGACACTGACTGTGTGACGTGCAAGACACTGACTGTGTGACGTGCAAGACACTGACTGTGTGACGTGCAATACACTGACTGTGTGCCGTGCAAGACAATGACTGTGTACCGTGCAAGGCACTGACTGTGTGACTTGCATAATACTGGCTGTGTGCCGTTCAAAACACTGACTGTGTGCCATGCAAGGCACCGACTGCGTGCCGTGCAAGACACTGGAAGTGTGACGAGCAAGAAACTGTCTTTGTGACGTGCAAGGAACTGAGTGTATGGAAAGCAGCAAAAGTTGTATTGAAAGGCACTGATTATATAGATTGCAAAACGGATTGTGTGGAAAGGCACTGACTGTATGGACAACAGCGCGGATTGCGTGGAAAGGCACTGACTGCATGGAAAGTAGCACGGATTGTACGGAAAGGCATTGACTGTATGGAAAGCAGCACGGATTGTATGGAAAAGCACTGCTTGTATGGAAAGCGGCGCGGATTGTATGGAAAGGCATTGACTGTTTGAACAAATGAACGAGCGATCGATGACATTCCCATACATTACATTGTATGCATTGCATTATATAGACTAAATTGTCTCACATTACCATGTAGTACCTTGCTCCCCCCGCCTCTCTCTCTCTCTCTCTCTCTCTCTCTCTCTCTCTCTCTCTCTCTCTCTCTCTCGTGTACACACACACACACACACACACACACACACACACACACACACACACACACACACACACACATATGATAGATGTACATCGCGAACAATTTGTCTAACTTCGCATGCAAGCAACGTTTGAAAATTTTCGTTTCAGCTCTTTTCTAGATCTAAATCCAGATATCTAGTTTTGGATATTGTTGCATTTTGGAACAAACAACACCTGATATTCATCTCCTGGTGCATTGACTGTATGGAAAGATGCACGGGTTGTATGGAAATCTAAAGGCACTGACTGTGTGACGTACGAGGCACTGACTGTATGGAAAGGCACTGCATGCCATGCAAGGCACTGTGTGACGTGCCAGACGTTGCGTGACGTGCAAGGCAATGCCCGTGTGACGTGCACTGCACTGACTACGTGACGTGTAAGACACTGACTGTGTGCCTTGCGAGGCACTGACTGTGTGGCGTATAAGACACTGTGCGCCGTGCAAGACACTGACAGTGTGATGTGCAAGACACTGACTGTGTGCCGTGCAAAACACTGACTGTGTGCCGTGCAAGACACTGACTGTGTGCCGTGCAAGACACTGACTGTGTGATGTGCAAGACTAACTGTGTGATGTGCAAGATACTGATTGTGTGCCGTGCAAGACACTGACTGTGTGCCGTGCAAGACACTGACTGTGTGATGCGCAAGACTGACTGTGTACCGTGCAAGACACTGACTGTGTGATGCGCAAGACTGACTGTGTACCGTGCAAGATACTGATCGTGTGATGCGCAAGACTGACTGTGTGCCGTGCAAGACACTGACTGTGCCATGCAGGACTGACTGTGTGATGTGCAAGACTGACGGTGTGCCGTGGAAGACACTGACTGTGCCATGCAGGACTGACTGTGTGATGTGCAAGACTGACTGTGTGCCGTGCAAGACACTGACTGTGCCATGCAGGACTGACTGTGTGATGTGCAGGACTGACTGTGTGATGTGCAAGACTGACTGTGTGCCGTGCAAGACACTGACTGTGCCATGCAGGACTGACTGTGTGATGTGCAAGACTGACTGTGTGCCATGCAAGGCACTGACGGTGTGCCGTGGAAGACACTGTATGCCGTGCAAGATACTGTATGTCGTGCAAGACACTGACTGTGCCATGCAGGACTGACTGTGTGATGTGCAAGACTGACTGTGTGCCATGCAAGGCACTGACTGTGCCATGCAGGACTGACTGTGTGATGTGCAGGACTGACTGTGTGATGTGCAAGACTGACTGTGTGCCGTGCAGGACTGACTGTGTGATGTGCAGGACTGACTGTGTGATGTGCAAGACTGACTGTGTGCCGCGCAAGACACTGACTGTGCCATGCAGGACTGACTGTGTGATGTGCAAGACTGACTGTGTGCCGTGCAAGACACTGACTGTGCCATGCAGGACTGACTGTGTGATGTGCAGGACTGACTGTGTGATGTGCAAGACTGACTGTGTGCCGTGCAAGACACTGACTGTGCCATGCAGGACTGACTGTGTGATGTGCAAGACTGACTGTGTGCCATGCAAGGCACTGACGGTGTGCCGTGCAAGATACTGTATGCCGTGCAAGATACTGTGTGCCGTGCGAGGCACTGACTGTGCCATGCAGGACTGACTGTGTGATGTGCAAGACTGACTGTGTGCCGTGCAAGACACTGACTGTGCCATGCAGGACTGACTGTGTGATGTGCAAGACTGACTGTGTGCCGTGCAAGACACTGACTGTGCCATGCAGGACTGACTGTGTGATGTGCAGGACTGACTGTGTGATGTGCAAGACTGACTGTGTGCCGTGCAAGACACTGACTGTGCCATGCAGGACTGACTGTGTGATGTGCAAGACTGACTGTGTGCCATGCAAGGCACTGACGGTGTGCCGTGCAAGATACTGTATGCCGTGCAAGATACTGTGTGCCGTGCAAGGCACTGACGGTGTGCCGTGCAAGATACTGTATGCCGTGCAAGACACTGACTGTGTGCCGTGCAGGACTGACTGTGTGATGTGCAAGACTGACTGTGTGCCATGCAAGGCACTGACGGTGTGCCGTGCAAGATACTGTATGCCGTGCAAGATACTGTGTGCCGTGCGAGGCACTGACGGTGTGCCGTGCAAGATACTGTATGCCGTGCAAGACACTGACTGTGTGCCGTGCAAGACACTGACTGTGTGCCGTGCAAGACACTGACTGTGCGCCGTCCAAGACACGCGGGCTTTTCAGATATCTGCGCTTTAGCTTGGCGAGAAATCATGGTAGAAATAAAAGTCGGAGTGTCTGTTGTAAAGAGAATTTGATGTCAACGCGCAGAAAAGTCCTGCCTATAAACAAAATATTTTCCTTTGGCGAGGTATCTGGGGCAATGCAATATTCAAGGGCGGAAACGAAAACGTGAAGGAACAAGAAGGGCAAAGCCCTACAAAATACACGTGGCCTTGACTCAAGGTCAAGGTCATTCAAGGTCATGCAACAAAAAGCTGTTAATTCAAGACATAGAAAGCACAATGGTGCCTATTGGCACTTTCTACCATGAGATATGGTCACTTTTAGTGGTTCCCTACCCCATTTCGGTCACATTTCATAAGGGTCAAAGTGACCTTGACCTTGATGATATATGACCAAATGTGTCTCATGATGAAAGCATAACATGTACCCCACATAATTATTAAGTTTGAAAGTTATCTTCCATAGTTCAGGGTCAAGGTCACTTCAAAAAATACAATCTAACTTTGAAGAGCTCCTGTGACCTTGACCTTGAAGCAAGGACAACCAAGCTGGTATCAAAAGATAGGGCTTACGTTGCCCTATATACCATATATAGGTCACGTATCCAATGTCAAAAACTTCAGAGAAAATTGAGAAAGTGTGGAAAATGGCTGTCTTTTAGACAACATTTATGGCCCCTGCGACCTTGACCTTGAAGCAAGGTCAATTCACTGTGTATGTTTTTTGACGCCTTGTCATCATACACCATCATGCCAAATTGGGTGTTGATTGAATTAATAGTCTCCGAGAAAAATCCAACGTTAAAGTTTTAAACGGACGCCCGGACGCCCGGACTCCCGGATGCCCGGACGGACGAATGGGTGAGTACAGAGACTCACTTTTGCTTCGCATGTGAGTCAAAAACGTCCAGGAATGAAAAGATTAGGCACATGATAAAAAATGAGAGAGAGAGAGAGAGAGAGAGAGAGAGAGAGAGGGAGGGAGAGTGAGAGAGAGAGTGAGAGAGGGAGTGAGTGAGAGAGAGAGAGAGAGAGAGAGAGGGAGGGAGGGAGGGAGGGAGGGAGAGAGAGAGAGAGAGAGAGAGAGAGAGAGAGAGAGAGAGAGAGAGAGAGAGAGAGAGAGAGAGAGAGAGAGAGGAGAGGGTGGGGGGGGGGAGGGAGGGAGGGAGGGAGGGAGAGAGAGAGGGAAAGAGAGAGAGAGGGAGGGAGGGAGAACGAACGAACGAACGAACGAACGAATGATTTATTGCGTAGGCCGCCGGCCTGTTGCAATTTACAATCATTAAATCGGCACATAATAAACAATGGGGTTGGGGGTAGTGGGTTCAAGACTGGTGACCAGTCTTGTCCGAGACGCGAAAGCGATTTCAGTCACGATATGCACGAGAGTCTCAACACACAAGCTATTACGTCTTTCGTGCTCTCAGCTTACGCTGGCTCCGTGTCAGGGTCGGTCGGTCCCCTTCTCGACGGCCACTGTCGCGATGATCGTAACTAGCTGGGGGCATGTATAGTGGACGGACTTGTGGAGGGACTTGCATGGGCCCTCCAGGAGGGGCAAGCCTGTCTTCCAATTGAGCACGGGGCAGAGGGAACTGAGCATCAGCGCTGACTGCATCACAGCCGTCGTGCATCCCCGTGCCTATCTCTGATGTGATCTCGGTGATGCCTTCAGTGCAGGACTGCGCGGTGGCTTGGATTTGTCTCAATGACCGAATTAACTCCCTCACCGAAGGTGGAAGGTCTTCATCGGGGGAAGTGTCGGCGCGGGCGTGGGCTGGTGACGGCTGATCATCTGTGACAGCACAGTCAATTTTCTCAGCTGTTTCTGGGCGACAGTCTCGAACTTCATCCTGGTTATTTGGCGGAAGGTCAGAGGTCACAGATGGATGTTCACCCTGGGTTGTTGTGCACTGGAAATCCGCAGCGATGTCAGCAGAGGCATACGGATTACTTTCATCCCGCAGTTCAAGTGGCTCAGAGGACTTAGAAGACGGGTAAGTAGCGCTTTTAAACTCACGGTGTTCACGGTGTTGTTGAGCCCGCTGCCTGTCACGTCGCATCTGTGCCGGCGGCTTCCGCCTCCACCTGTGCTGTGCGTTGTCGTACGGCAATGGCTGACCCTTCGTAAACCGTAGTATGACGACCGTTTGGCTCTCTGTACCGTCCACCCTCCATGAGGATAAGGTCTCTGTAGCCAACAGTGATACTATGGCACCCTCTGCAGCGGCTGGGAGTCCAGTAACTGGCATTTTGCTCCACTAGTAGTGTGGCAGACGCAGAAATATCGAGAGCGAAGGGAAGCGCGTCCGTCCTGCTCGGCTGACCAGAGCGAAGTGGGGAGGGAGGGAGAGAGAGAGAGAGAGAGAGAGAGAGAGAGAGAGAGAGAGAGAGAGAGAAAAGAGAGAGAGACAGACACACAGATAGACAGACAGAACAACTCTCCAGCCAACGCCCAGCCTCTTCGTCGGAATGTTCAGTGATGCACGTTTTTCTTAAGTTTTTCACAAACATGGGGGGAAAATCATGTGCCATAATCACGTTGTATTCACTGGCATTGGCATGCAAAGACCACACTATTTTGTATGAGGAAAATATGGTGTTGTTATTGTTGACACTTTCGCCCGCTTTGATTTTCTCGTGTATGGTTCCGTGTGTTTAGAGCAACGCACCACCCAGATCTATAAGTCTCAAACCGCTTTGCACTTTTTGTTCAGGTCGCTTGATCAGTTTGACAACTTACCGAGGTGAGGGGGCAGCAGGGGGCAGGGGGGCAGGTTGGATCCGGAGCTTAGGGGGGCGATGCCTTGAAGGTGACGTCGTATGGACGCCAGTCTGACACAGACAGCAACATGGGACGTGACGCACAGTGAAACAATAGATGCCATAACACAAACCATTGTCGTCGTCGTGGCCCTTGTCAACATCACAATACCTCACTTATGCCACCACCACCACCACCACCACCATCACCACCACCACAACCACCACCACCACCACCACAACCACCACCACCACCACCACCACAACCACCACCACCACCACCACCACCACCACCACCACCACCACCACCACCACCACCACCACCACAACCACCACCACCACCACCACCACCAACAACAACAATAACAACAACAACAAGGACGACACAACGATATGAAATAGGATATTGCATGAGTAAGCAAACATTACATAGAAACACGCATACACATACACGCAAGCTTATGATAATAGCCGTATTCTGCGTGCCTCTCACGATTGCTTCCATTACTTCGCTGCCTGTCTCCAGTTGAAATGACGTTTTGCAGATTCCTAGTTTTGCTCCATTGCATCCTGTTCACAGCATTTTTTCCTGAATTGCCGTCTTTGCAGATATTTCTTTACTTTTCTCATCAACATCCTACCAGCCTCTTCCTCCACCCACATTTGTCATCCTCGTTTTACATCCACGAGGCCACCACATCCCTCCTTTCCGGTTCTCCCCTGGCACACAAAGCCTTCATCTCTTCCTTCCCATGAATGAACTGGCATTTTTCAGCAATACCGCATTCGGAAATTATGCTACTGGAGAAAACGTTTGATTCAGCAGTGTTTTTATGTTAAATGAAAGCCTATGTCATTATCAACTGCAGATATAGTATCCGTTGAAGCTACCATGAAGTAGCCCCGTTGAAAGAAAATATGAAACGACATTTCAATAAAATATTGTCAGTTCCTGCTATAAAACAATGATGTTGACTGCCTTCAAGTTGCATAACTGCAATGGGGGAAAAGGAACATATAACAATATGTGTACATTTCCGTGATGCGCTCGTTCCTTGAACTCCATGGCTACAAACTTCATGCCATGACTGGTGTGAGATGTTGGAGCATGTGGTCCTTTGTCATAAGCATGGGGCGTGGAAGATCGGTCACCTGAAAATCGTCGAAGAGCTCTCGCAGTACTAAGATGGGCGAAGTCGTCGTTGTTGCTAGACAGACGGTTGTCCTCCGGAAGTGTTCGTCGTCTTTGAACCAGGCACAGTAGCCCATTCCACTCGAAAGGGGCCACGATCTGGTTACTACGGATCAGTGCTGACACAGACCTAATTATCGCACACATTTATGTTGGGTCTAGTGGTAAGGAATAAAACGCAACCCGATAACGCTGAGGAAAGAAAGACGCGTGACACTATAAGGACAATAAGCCAGGATTCTACAGTATAGAAGAGCTTTCATGGCTGACTTTTATGGTAAATGTCCTCCATCTCTTCTGCGCTGCAAGGTAGACCAGATGGATTTGTCTGTCTTCACTGGTACAGTATCAGAAGTGATAACGAGGAAAAGTTGGCAGTCAAAGGAACAGCGAAGCCTTCGCTCTGATCTCAATAAAACGTTCATGTAAATTATCGTAACCAACATTATTTTCGCTCGGCATGGACAAGACTGCTAAAAAGTGCTTCATATTTTTTTTACTCTTTCCGAGACCAACTGTTTTCCCTATATTGGTTCCTTGCAAACGCTTGTCATTTTCCCGTCCTTGATTGCATTTAACCTCCCAGTTTCTGTGCCTCCTTTCTTTCTTATTTGTCTTTCTTTGTTTTCGTGCTCGCTTCCTCTTTTCGTTTCTGCTGCTTTTCCTTTAGTTATCTTCTCCTTTTTTACTGAGTTTTTTTCTGGTCTTCATTTATTATACCTCCCTCGTAGTTATTTTCATACGTCTCGTTTTCTGCTTTTCTATATTCAACGTCTTTTTCTTGACAGTTTACTTGATATTTTCCCCTACCTTTGCTTCTTTTCATTCTATGCTCCACCCTTGTCTGTTTGTCTTTCTCTGTCTGGATGTCTGTCGGTCTTTCTGTTTGTCTTTCTCTATCTGTCTGTCCGTCGAACCACCTGTGGGTTCGGGACAAGAAATGACCCATCGCGTCTCCCTACGCGATTCGTAAGAGGCGAATAATTAGGGACACCGTGGCTTGATTTGCGTTTACTCTAAACTGTTCTAGTGATTATCGTGCTTAATGGCCTTACGTAGCCTACAAAGGCTGATGGACCGTAAAACACTATTCATCTGTCTGTCTGTCTGTCTGTCTGTCTGTCTGTCTGTCTGTCTGTCTGCCTGCCTGCCTGCCTGCCTGCCTGCCTGCCTGCCTGTCTGTCTGTCTGTCTGTCTGTCTGTCTGTCTGTCTGTCTGTCTGTCTGTCTGTCTGTCTGTCTGTCTGTCTGTCTGTCTGTCTGTCTGTCTGTCTGTCTGTCTGTCTGTCTGTCTGTCTGTCTGTCTGTCTGTCTGTCTGTCTGTCTGTCTGTCTGTCTGTCTGTCTGTCTGTCTGTCTGTCAGTCTGTCTGTCTGTCAGTCTGTCTGCCTGCCCTTATTATGGAAATAATCGTAGTCCGCATTGTCTGACAACTAATTCTAACTGGATTCTTTTCTTATACATACGCGACGATGATTTAGTTTTATGCTTCACCTAGGGACTTATCGCCAACGGCGTATATTTCAAGATTTGTATATCAATGATATTTTATTCATGTATGATAAACATTAGATCATCAAGTTTCAGCTATGTCCATTTCCCAATTTTTCTTTTAATACCTGTACAAAAATTACATATTACTAAGACGGGTCGTAGGCCGCAATAAAGCAATCAATCACACAATCAATTTCTGTCTTCGTGTGTCTGTCTGTCTGTCTGTCTGTCTGTCTGTCTGTCTGTCTGTCTGTCTGTCTGTCTGTCTGTCTGTCTGTCTGTCTGTCTGTCTGTCTGTCTGTCTGTCTGTCTGTGTCTGTCTGTCTGTCTGTCTGTCTGTCTGTCTGTCTGTCTGTCTGTCTGTCTGTCTGTCTGTCTGTCTGTCTGTCTGTCTCTGTGTTTCTCTCTTGCCTATTTTCAAAGACAAAATTCGCACTATTCTCAGGCATCATCCTATGACATAGTTGTCCACGCTTTCATCTGACGTATAGACAGTGGAACGGCTAAGTGTGTATTCTATATTATCCCTCCAGGTTTACTGGAGGTCCTACAGACTTTATCTGTCTGTCTGTCTGTCTGTCTGTCTGTCTGTCTGTCTGTCTGTCTGTCTGTCTGTCTGTCTGTCTGTCTGTCTGTCTGTCTGTCTGTCTGTCTGTCTGTCTGTGTGTGTGTGTGTGTGTGTGTGTGTGTCTGTCTGTCTGTCCCGACTTAACGGCTGATTTCTCAAAAACTACTGGCCGGATTTCCTTGACATTTTGCACACTTACTGAAAGTTAAGTCCGATTGAATGTATCACATTTTCAGAATCGAGGTTGGAAAAGAAAGTGATTTTTAAGGTCGTAAACTCGACGACACCCCCCTAAAATGTCAATTGACAGAATGGCGAAATGCAAAATGTGTGACGTGATCATTTGACGTCGAATAACATGACGTACTTTTATCTGTATGTCTGTCTGTAAGTCCCGACTTAACGGCTGATATCTCACAAACTACTGGACGGATTTCCTTGACATTTTGCACACGTACTGGAAGTTAGATCCGATTAAATGTATCAAATTGTCAGAATCGAGGTTTGAAAAAAAATGATTTATGTAGGTCGTAAACTCGAAAACACCCCCCTAAAATGTCAGTTGACGGAATGGCGATATTTCAAAGCCTTTTCCTTCACTCCCGTCGCCAGCAGCGTTTCTCACATGCTGTACGAGCGCTCACCAATTACATAAATAGTTTTCGTGATCCTTCTCAGAAACAAAAATTGCCTTTGCTTAAAAAAATACCGTTTTGCAGTAAAAATTGTCCACCCGGGCGGCCGCTCCAACTCTTCGAACAGCCACTCCGTCTGAGCGCAACAATAGTGACTACCAAGTTCTGTTCGCGTGGCCTAATGGCAGTGAATCGATATTAAACTTGGCAGAAACAGACCTTGAGTATCCTAAAATCTACAAGACCACTCAAATTTCATGAACTATCATCCATTTGTCTACAATTTACAGTGCAAAATACCAACCTAGGGGGTTTACGGAAAAGAACGTTATAAATGCTTTACAAAC